>VUQI01008751.1:23020-37483 GCA_015106735.1 Paratilapia polleni | reverse complement strand
ACAATCCCCAACAACACACCAAAAAAAAAAAAAAAAAAGACACGGGGCAGGCACTGGGTCGAAAGTTCATCAGCACATGAAAAAAATCAACAACTAGCACAGTGCAGGACTCCAGGTTAACCTATTTATTGGTGTGCTTGAAGGTGGCGTTACAGCTACTGTGATGCAATAGATACGTAAACCTAGAGTCCTGCAGTGTGTGAGTCTGGTGTAAGTTATATGTTTCTGGGTAACATTTCCCAACGTATTGATGTGGTGTTGCCATTATTTTGCTCTCTCCAGCTACTGTTCCATATCTTTCTTCAATCTCATGAACATATCTTTTAATCTCCTCACTTAGGCAATAAAAGTCTTAATGAGATAACAACCCATAAATCATTTAATGTAAAAAAAAAAGCTACCATCAGTCATTTCTTTTGTCTTCAGAGTTTGCAAATGTGATGCTTTTGATTTGAAGTCACAAGACCCCAGCCAGCTGGAATTGAAGACAATTTACTCTCATCCCATTTGTGTGCGTTCGTGTTTGGCTTTCTTAATGTTTTTAACTGTCCACTGATGGTGGTGTCCGTGTCACCCTGCTGTTTAAGTTAAACATTTACATTTTTTGGAGTTATTGCATTTTAGCAATCCATCTTTTTTCTTAGATTGTCAAAAGAAGAAGAAGAAGAAGAAAAAGAGTTCTTAATGAAGCCTGCACAGATTTCTGCACCTTAACAAGAAAGCAGGCCGACCTGAAGGAAAGGTTGGTGCAACCAGAAATACCAGTTCATAATTTTCTGGTTTCTGTGTGTTTACTGCCTTCTCAAGCACACTTCACACTTCTTGCCAGAGAGCGCGAGGTGAACAGCTGCTTCAAAGGTAAGAATACTTTCTTTAGCTTTAAACTTATGTTGGAATGATTAGTTTTTCTATGCACAGGCCTACTACTAACACAGAATTTAAAGTGCATTCAACAGCAGGTGAGGGTTAGGTTGTATTTTAAGGCTCTTTATGATTTCCATCCATCCATCCATTTTCATTCACGTATCCAATTCAGGGTGGTGGGAGGGCTGGAGCCTTCTTTTTGATTTAATTTTGTGAATTCATTTATTATTAACCAGTATTCTCTCGTATGCTTGTTATTGGATCAGTAGTATGTATGGGCATTATTTCTCAGTGTTAAAATTCAAGAATGTTTTTCATAAATACACCTGCACTGTGACATAACCTTTTTTGTGTGACAAAATCTCAACTTTATGCTTTGCTTTCACAGAGGAATGGGCCTATTTTTAAAGCCTGCGTTGTTTGTTTAAACGGTTAACTACCTTTAAGCTCCTGAAGTGTAACAGAGTGATACATTGTCCTGTTATTTTTTTTTAAGGTGTGGTGTCAAAATGCAGAAGAGCCAGAAGACGTCAGGTAGTGTATAAGACCTGGAAATCTGATTTATCGTTTTTATTTTCAGTGCTGGCATTTTGGCAGAGCTTACAGTGAGTAAGAAAACCTGTTTTTACAGCTGGGCTTTTCAAGACACAAATGATTAATCTGAAAAGATCCAGTATGTGCTAATGTACCATGCTGACATTCACTGACAGTTTCTGGTGTTTTAGTCAGTTAGCCCTTATTTAAACTTTTCAGTTCTTAATTATTTATTTTGCTGGTATTCCCATCTCCCAACAAACATGAAAATAAAGATGCACATTTCTGTTAATGAGACTTTTAAGCAAAAGATTACTAAACAATAGGCTTTTCTTTTACCCTCAGGTGGCACTACTATGTTCTATAAACCACCCCAAGGAGCGACGGAAGTAAGAACTGGATACCTGCATAAGTCTCCTCCTGCAAAGCGGCTGACATCAGAGGTGACACACCCCACTCAATGAGTCAATAATTTGCATATACTGCAGCTATTTGCAGGTTGTGAGTGTGTGTGTATTTTACAAATTGCAAAACACAATTTTTAAAAAATCATGTTTCTCCTGCAGAAATCATGGAAGAGGCGTTATTTTGTCCTGTTCAAACTCAGTGAGACAGAACATCAGCTCAAGTACTTCAGAAGTAAAGATGAAAAGGACAAGCCAGTTGGAGAAATAGACTTGTCACAGTATGTTCTTGCATAGCACATTAAAAGGTTGCCTTAAGCCATAAAGATCAAGAGAATGTAAACCAGCATACTTTTCCCAATGTATTCTTTCACTAGCCTGTATGCTTGTTGTTTTTCTAACACACCAAATGTGCAAATTATTTATTTATTTTCAAAATTTTGAATTGCATAATACCAATATAGCTGCTTTGCTTTTGAGAGTTTAACTCCTAGAGATTGTCAACATCTGTCTTCATTCCTCCATCAGGGTTTCACTGTTGTATGTGAGCCCACAGCATCATCAGAAATGGAATTGGATCCAGAAGAACTTCAAGTGCTCCCCATCCTGTGTGCTCTACATCAGGGCTGCAGAACGGGACTACTTCCTGGTCGGGGAGAACAGGTCAGTCAGCTACATAAAGCTGAGATGCAATTTGTAGATCTCATACCAACTTTAATGCATTGTATTACACTGTGTTGTAAACGGTCCACACGTACCACAGTGGAGATTGTTACACAGCATGTTTTTTTTTTCCTTCTTTGATGGTTGTGCCCAAGTAGTGACTGCTGTTGTGTTTATGGACTGTTGGAATAAAGAATGTTTGAATGAGTACTCCTAAAACCATAAGAAACCACAAGAAACCAATTACTATTTCAGGGGGTTTGAACAATCAAAAAAGACATTATGATGCTGCTTTCTTGTTTAGTAACATTTATCATCTGATAAGGGCTTTGCTCAAATTAAATTGGCCCTTATTGTTACTATTTCCACTCTATATTTGATTTTGGCATTGAATTTTAAATCAAATCTGGTAGCCATAATTTGTGGAGTTTAAAAAAGACCTTTATAGGTGTCCTCTATTCTTCTAGTGAGGATGTGGATGGCTGGTTCTCTGACCTGTTTGATGCAATGAAGAACCGGCCACATAAAATCAGCACTTCAGAGGTACATTTATACTTTTTTTTCTATATCATATTTAGTAACAACTTTTTTTAATAGAAGTTGTTTGCTTCTTGTGTCACTGATAATTTATTGATCATCCTCCTCCTATAGGGTTTTCCTAGTAGACAGGCAACAATTGAGGTAAATATTCAAAATCTATTTCATTTTATCTGTTAAACACACACACAATATTTGAAGTATACTTTGACATTTTATAAAATACATTGAGATTGGAAACAGCTTGCCAAAGGTCACAAAATCCACCTACCAGCACCTATAAAGGTCTTTAACTAACATATATCTTGCTTGAAATTGGTATAAAACAAGACGGTTTACAGCAACAAGCAGTAACTTCAGCAAGTTAATCCCTTGTAAATCGGCAATTTGCTCTTTTACCTTTGAACAGAGCCATGGCAGCTGCTTTTCTTTGTTTCCAGTCTTGGTGCTAAGCTAAGCAAACCATACAGACTGTTTGTATGGTGCTACTTCTGTAGGTCATGTATGCTTTCTAGACAAGGAAGCAAATAAACTTAATTTGCATATTCTGTACCTCCTTTTTTGATTAAAAAAAAGAGACTTCTCTTTCCTGTTTTACAGGTAATTTCAAAACCACTTATCAGAAAAAAGAATTCTTCCGCAGAGCGTGAAAAGGTCAGTCAAAACTGTTGCAACAAAAGCAAGCAAGCTGTATGGATCTGGCTCATCATTTCTAAACCAACATATCTTGTCAATCTATTACCCACACAGAGAAATCAGGAGTGCTGGGAGAATCAGAGTGGAGTGGATTCCTTTCATGCAGGGAAAGAGATACAGTTGATATAAAAAAAAATGTACACACCCCTGTTAACCCTGTAAAGCCAACTGTGAAATAATTGCCAGAAAATTCAAATTTTTTGAAACTGGAGTGTTTATTGAACCTTCTGACAAATAAAAAAAAAAAGAAATTAAATATCAATTTGCATACATGAATTTTTTATTTATATAATTTTTGCTACATCTGGCATTTTTGTGCAATTTATTGCTCACAGTTTGTTTATATTTGTGTCTGATTGCATAGATCAGTTTTTTCAGGAAAAAACACACTGATGATGTAGAGGTCTCAAAAACTCATGTATCAAATATGATACACTTGGCATTACAGGGTTAAAATGCCAGAAATTTCTGCAGCTCCTTCAGTGTTGCTGTAGGTCTCTTGGCAGCCTTCCTGACCAGTTTTCGTCTCACCAGAGCCAGACCCCAGACCTAAATCCAATAGAAAATCTGTGGGGTGAACTGAACAGGGCTATGCACAAGAGATGCCCTCACAAACCGACAGATTTTGCAAGGAAGAGTGGGCAAATATTGTCAAGTCAAGATGTGCCATGCTGATAGACTCCTACCCAAGTTCCAAATACCAGTCACTTTTGGCCCAAAACCTTCTGCTAGAAAGCTGAAGATGAAGAGGAATTTCACCTTTCAACACGACAATGACCCCAAGCATAAAACCGAATCAACAAAAGAATGGCTTCACCAGTAGAAAATTAAAGTTTTGGAATGGCCCAGCCTTTTCAGGGGTGACCCGAAGAGGGCTGTGCACAAGGGATGCCTTCGCAATCTGACAGATTTGGAGCACTTTTACAAGAAAGAGTGGGCAAATATTGCCAAGTCAAGATGTGCCATGCTGATAGACTCCCACCCAAGAAGACTGAATGCTGTGATTAAATCAAAAGGTCCTTCAACAAAATATTAGTTTAAGGGTGTGCACACTTAAGCAACCAGCTTGTTGTACATTTTTATTTTTTATATTTTCCCCTAACAGATTTGTTTGTTTTTCAATTAAACTGTACAGATTATAGGTCACATTAAAGGTGGGAAAAGTTTTGAAATTACTTAGTCTGGTCTCATTTTTTAACATCACAAAAACCTGGCATTTTAACAGGGGTGTGCACACTTTTTATATCCACTGTACATGAAATTATATCCTCACTTTTGAGGATTTTTTTTGTTTTACAGCTTTCTTTGTAGTTGCAATCCACTCTTCTCTTTTGCATTAAATATTTTTGGGCAAGCATAAATCAAACTCCAACATCATGTATGTCAAATATATAAAACATATAATTTTAATCTTCAGTACATTGTCAGAATTTATGAATAATTAACTCTCTTTAAAGATTAAACACAGCTTAGTCTATGCCAGACTTGATAGTGAGTTGAAATCTTTAATATCCTGTCAGGATAATGCAAAAAATCACATAAATATAGGTGTTTGAATGTGTGCATGTGTGTGTGTTTTTATTTTTCAGGCATCACTGAAAATACGGTCGATGTCTGATCCATCCTCAAACACTATGGAGAGTGTCACTGAAAACCCACAGGTGCAACATCTTCACTTGACTTTTTGCAATTACTAAACAATATTATGTTGGAGTATTTGAGAATTGGACTTGACAATATGTGTCATTGCTTTGTGATTGGTTGACAGGAGGACGAGCATACTAAAAGACGTGCATCTGAGCCTTTGCATCCAATCTATGTCTATCCAAAACCTATAAAACAAAAAGTAAGGTTGCAACTAACAGTTATTTTCATAATTTGTTTTTTGACTGATCAGTTATTTGTTTTGTCTATAAAATGTCAGAAAGAATGCAAAAGTTCCTGTTAGAGTTTTCCACAGTCCAAGGTGACATCTTCAAAAGTTTTGAACAACAGTACAAAACCCAAAGATAATCGGTTTCATAGCATATATGACAAAGAATGAATTATACCTTAAGTCAAACCTACAGTGACTAAGACTAATAGTAATATTTGTCCATTTTTTTAAAATTATGTTCAGGATGTGAATAGAGCTGGGGCAAAAAATGAGGCACGGCACAGCAGTGTGGAATCACTGTAAGTATTAATTATTGTTTAATTTGTCCCACAATGCTGAAAATTTGACCTTGAATGCTACAGTATTTAATATCATTTGTTCTCATTTAGATATGTAACAATGACTGACTTTAGATATAACAATGAAGCAGCTCAGCCAGAGTAAGTTTACTCTAGAGAATTTGATATGACTGAAAAAAATATATTATAATGACAAGTAACTGCTGATTGTTGCTGAAAATGTAACTTTGCCAAATGCTTCTAGGGACCATGAAGTTGCGCAGGCTAACACGGGCTCCCTGATGAGGTCTGTCACTCAGGTCTTTGAAAAAATGAAGACACAGGTGTCCCCACTGCCTCCGTGTGCTGAGGAGACAGCCACTAACGACAACAGGTCAGATGTCGTGTAATTAGTGTCGCTTCATTTATTTGAGGGTCCTGTGTCTATTTTTGATGTTTTACTTTGTCTTTAGTGTCAGTGCCTTGCAGCACTTCGTTGCATGTTCTGTCAGCACCCTAGATACCAAAACAGCTCAGTGATTATAGGTAACTGTGGTGCCATTGGCACAAACACCCTGACAACAAACAGGCTTATTTTTAGTGCACAGAACTGTTTACACTCAAGGAAGAGTCGAGAATCTAAGAAAGGCACCACTTCAGAGCCTGTTTAGCAACTAATGTGCTTGACATGAAACATATCTTCTCACCTAGTGAAAGAGGTTATGTGTCAACTCTTACACTGCCCCTACATTCCACTGATCATCTTTACTGATTTACTTACAGTTAAGCTATGAATGTGTGTTGTGATACCATTTATTTAAAAAAGACCTTGCATAAGCTAAACATATCTATCATATATCTGTCAGATCTGGTGGAACGGGTTAACATCATCTATGTTATCTGTAGGTGAAAGCAAATGCACTTTTTAAAGTAAACTTACTTATACAAATAGTCTACTGTTGAGATCTGTTACAGATTACTAATATAAATTTCTTTTTGAAGTAAATTTGCTTATGTAAACAGCCAGCTGGCTTGCTTTCATGCTATTTTTGTTATGTACATTGGCTCACTACAGGGCACAAAAAAAAAACAAAACCACTGTGAAAAGGTAAACTCAGGTAGCTCACCTGGTAGAGAGTGTGCACCCTGTACCAATGCTGGATGCTTACTGCAGTGGCCTCGGTTCACTTTCATTACTGTACTGCATATCAGCCCCCCTTCACTATCTCTTTTTTAATAAATATAAATGAATCCCACAAAACAGTACATGGGTTCATAATCTTATATTTAAATCACTAATGGCAAACTGTTTTTTTTTTTTATGCATTCATGCATTTCTGTTTAAAAGAGTTGTTTTTAAGGCTATAAGGAGCTTACAATACTAACTATTTAAAGTGTGTAAATCTGACGTGCAGTCTGTGTCAGATGTTAGACTTTGCGTTTCGTTTGTAGAGCAGGTTTTAGCCAATCAGTTTGACCTTCCTGTTTACCAGGACAGTTGTGCTGACCACCAGAACAACAGATCAGTGTTTCTTGCCTATTCTAGTTTTTCTGTCATTATCTCCTGCTGCTGTTTGCTTTACCAAATTTTCTATGATGCCAATCTGTGTAATAACTCTTCATTTCACACTGATGTGGCTAACTGCTGTGCTGCCACACTGAAGAACTGCTTCTCTTCTACATTTGGCACATGGCATAAAAAGACTCCTTTCTAAAGTGCCTCTTAATTAAAATTCCTCCAGTGCTTCCACATTTTGCTTTTCAAATGACTTCCTTCTTCCATGCTCTTTTGATGAACTGCTCAAAAAGTCTCAACATATGACCCTCTTTTTGTGTAAAATGCATCTCTTCTTTCTTTATTATTCACTATCACAAGGGTAAATGTGCACGTTTGTCCATCCAAGGCTTGTAATACAGTGTCAAAATCAGCATGTGCTGTATGCTATCTGCCTGTGAGTAAACCCCACCAAAATGTATGCAGGTGTACTAAGATCAGATGCTTTAATCTCTCATGCTGTACAGTAAACGCTGGTCTACAGATTTCAGCAGCAGCTCCAGTGACAACGGTGCCACATCCCCTGTGGAGATGCTGGACCCACCAGAAAACAATGAGAGGTGAGTTTAGTGAGGAAGGCTTGTTTGAATTCATTTTTTATTAAAAAAAAACAACAAAACAAAACAAACACAATGTACCAGCGATAGGTATTAACCTGTATGAGGGATAAGTTCAACTCAGAATAAAGCATGACTGCTCTCATTGAGCAATTATTCTACTTGTAACAGGTACAAGGTGGCATTTAAAACACAAGTGTATCACTGTCTGTCATCAAAAGGTCAGAAAGGGTTTTGTAATATTTACAAGAACCACACACAAAAAAAAGACGTCACCACAGTCAGGATGATTCAGTAAACTAAAATAACCAGAAACTAATGCTGGGATCAACGCTGACATGTTGCTAAACTGGCTCGAGTGGTTTTTGGAGGTTTGTACCAGCAAGTGACAAGTGATAATAAGAAGTCTTCCAAAATGAAACACCAATAACTCATGGAACTTTTATCCAAGAATTTGATGAGTTACATGAAGAAAATGTTGTGTCAAGTTCCTTTCTGTTTTATGTTGAATGGTTTTCTAATGTGGCTTGCTGTGTTTTTACTCCCAGGCTTTGTTCTTTTCTGCCTTTGTTTAATTGAGTTCACCTGTGCCTTATGACGCTTCCCTCCCTCGTGTGTAGTCTGTCTGCCTCCCTTCTGTCTTTTTTGTTGTTTATCAAGTTGCCTTTGTCCCCTCATTTTACTAATTGTTGATTAATTTGATGTTAAGATTTAGATGTATTTCTATTTTGAATACAAGATATAACACCAATAAATAATGTGTTTGCTGTCTTTTAATTTTCTTTCAAGCATTGACAGAGAGGTTGAGGAGAAAGAGCCAAGTTTGAGAAGACAGCTTACACTAACAGAAGTAAATGGGAAACCAAGGTATAATTATAATATTAGAGTCTGAAAGATCACCCAGTTTGGACTGATTTGATCCAGATCTATAAAAATTTGATTGAACAGTATATTTCTGTTCTACGGTGATTTTGGGAAAATTGTTTTACTTTAAATTTGGTCTGTACCCTACAAATGCACCATTTTACAAATATAATGTTTCAACTGGATTCAAAGGGACATACCACTAATAACAGTTTTGCTCTCTTTTGACTTTCTTTCAAGTCTTGACCACGCTGCAGAAGAGAGGGATATTGAGGTGAACCAGGCAGATCTGAAAAAACACCTTACCCTAACAGGAGTGGATAGGAAGCCCAGGTATGTTTGTCAAAATGTCAGGATAAATTTCTACAATATTACAGGCTGACAATTGATCCATGTATGACTGCTTTGAGCCATTATAGTGTCAAATGAATGACTAAATGTCTTCTGAATTGATTCATATTCTTGAAAGCACAAAAACTTGATATTTGTGTCTCATTTATTCATGTGTGTTCTGCAGGTTTGGTTTAATCCAGTGTATCACAGGCAGTTGGACTGTTTGTCCTTATTTGCGCTTTTGCAGTTGACAAGGCTTAACATTGTTCATTCATACCATTCAGCTGTAATGTGGGGGCATTTAATTTCTGCAGTTTGAATTCATTAGTTTAATTGCACAAAACCTAATTGTTAAACGCAAAAAATAGGCTTCTGTTAAAAAGCACACACCATTTCTAAAAAATTAGGCTATTTCTTCTGTCAATTAAGTTGTTTTACTCTTTGCCTTCCAGTGACAAACTAAGTACATGCTATGATTCAGTAGCTTGTAGAGCCACCTTTAGCAGCAATAACTTGAAGTAACTGTTTTCTGAATGACTTTATCGGTCTCTCACATCATTGTGGAGGAATTTTGGCCCACTCTTCTTCACAATGTTGCTTCAGTTCTTTGAGGTTTGCAGGCATTCATTTATGCAGAGCTCTCTTAAGGTTCTGCTACAGCCTTTCAATCACATTGAGGTCTGGACTCTGACTGAGCCACTGCAACATCTTGATTCTTTTCTTTTTCCCAATCATTCTGTTGTAGATTTGCTGCTGTGCTTGGGATCATTGTCCTGTTGCATGACCCATTTTTGGCCAGTGTTTAGAGATGTAGCTCATGGGTCTTTTTTGCAGTTTCTCTGAGCATTGCACAGTCTGACCTTGGGATGAATTAGCTGGGACGTCCACTCCTAGGAAGACTGTGGCATTGTATTAATACACACCTGAATGCTCCAGACCAGCAAACTGCCAAAACTTCTGCTTTTATAGAGGTGCTCACACTTGCTGATGATCAGTTAATGGGGTGCATTTGATTAGCAGGACCTTGCTGCTACTTACCTTCTTAATTCCTATGGAAGCAGTCATGTGAAAACTTTCTTTTTCATATGACTGCATATCATATGACCTGCATGATTGTAATCGTTATTATACCAAATAGAAGAGCCATGAGCTACAGATTGCATTTAAAAACTGAATCTCTCTTTTTTTGTATGCGCGTCACAGTGTGTCTGGGTGGACGGGACAGCCACAGACAGTGTGCCTCTTCCACAAAGGTGACCGGATTCTGGCAGTTAATGACTTGCATGTCAGCAGTGTGGAGGAGTTCAACATGTTTATCAGCAAGTCACTCAAGAATGAGGTATGTTCATTACTGGCACACATACTTGCAAATACAAAAGCACTAGCAGATCATCAGGGTCTACGATATAGCTGTGTAAATGCATGCATGCAATCAGTTAATCTGAAAGGCGAATCTGCTTCTAGGTGAAAGTGACCATCTTGCGTCGACCTGGAAACCAGCCTCTGCACCTGCCAAACTCCACCTGCACTGACTGGCTGCAAAATGTTAATTAGAGATGAGAAATCTACTTCTTCTACAAGTCTGCATGTGTTTAAATGACCTGTAACATGTACACACTGTGTACAGCTGACAGTATTTTCCTTTACTTTTTAATTATCTATCACCAGTTTTAAGTCAACTTCAAAGCTTCAAGGAGCTTCAAATGAAGCATGAAAATGATTTTGCTACTAGCATAATTCGTGTTATACATTATATGTAAACAGACAGATGTGATTTTCTTTTTGCCAAGTACTCAGTGTGTGATTTATGTTGAGTGCTTATTGTATTAACCGTAGATAAGAGGCTTATTCTCAAAAGTTGCCACAGAAGGAAACAAAAGGCAGACATTTTGCAGAATCATATTTCCTCATTCCACCCGCATGATGCCTTTTGTCGTGTTATTCTCATAACACAAAAATTCCAGAGTTCGCATCAGATGTGGTTACAAGATAATAAACTGTGCATGACGTGTTGTGAAGAAATGGTGTAAATATGTAGATGATAACTATATTTAGCCTTGTCAAATGTCTTGACTTCTTTTTCTTACGTAATGTATGTGTACCCAAAAAAAGATTTTTGACACTTTAAATGCACACAAACCAATGGAATAGTTGGAATGTTCCTGGCTGTTTCAGGCCAGTGAGGGAATTAGCAGGATCTTTTCTCACCAATGAATGCTGTCTTTAACAGCCAACTATAATGCAAGAATACAAGAAGCACCGGCTAAATGGTTTAACGTGAAAATTACAGTTTGATGTTTTTTGACCGAGTTGTATTTCTGATGTATTTTTGAAAATATACGCAAGTGTCCTTAAGTATTAAAATCCCATTTTTATCATATGATTGTGGCTTAAGAAAGCTACATATGTAGTGTGAATGCAATCATCAAGAAATGCTGATAAATTTCCTCTTTAACTTGTATTTACGTCTGTGATTAAAAGTATTTGTAGGTCAAGCACAAACAGAACGGCAAACATGTTTGTTTAAATATCTTTGCTATGTATATATATTATGGTTACATGATTACATAAATAAAAGGCTTACATTTAGATTTTTTTACTTTGTCTTTTCTTTGTTTCCTCAATGACGCTTTGACAGTAATAAGTAGGAGATGAACAATAAAGAGATCATTAGGTCATCTCGTCAACACCTTGGGGGAAATTAATATGCAGACAGAATGGTATTCCACCTCAGGCTATTTTTCACCTATTTTTGCTGATTTGAAACAGAAATGGTGACTCAGATAAGTTGGGGGCACTTTGTTGAAAATGTAGTTTTAATATAAGGTAGGAAGATGGTTTTAATCTTTTTTTGCATTGTGCCAAACAACCAGCGCTGTTCCAGGATAAGGTCTAACATCAAATGGATGCTATCTGCAAGGCCTGTTCCCTTGAATGCTGCAAATCAGTTTAGTCAGTTCTATATTTAAAGTCTCTTTCTCACTCTCACTATTATTTCCAGTTGCCAGTGTCCACTGGTTGAGAGGGCATGGACAAAGCTTGGCTTTTAACGTTTCACACCAAATAATCAATATTTTCTAACACTGTTAATATTCAGGTGGGGTCCTGACTAAATAAGTTCCAACAAATAAATTATTCAGGACAGGTATTTCTTAAGGCCATTCTTCAACTGGCTAGGTTGCATTATAAATATATTTTATCATTATTAAATTCATTCTATGTGAGAATGTTGTGAATCTAGGTTGTATTGGGTATTATAGAGTATGCCAAAAAAAAAATATCCCCCACAACATTACACAACCACCAGCAGCCTGAACCAAGAAATTTTCGCCCAGACAACTGCTGCTCACTGGATATTTTCTCTTTTTCAGACCATTCTCTGTAAACCCTAGAGAAATCCCAGTAGAAACACTCAAACCAGCCCACCTGGCACCAACAACCACATCATGTTCAAAGTCACTTAAATCACCTTTCTTCCCCACTCTGATGCTCTGAACTTCAGCAGGCCATGTTGAGCATGTCTACATGCCTAAATGCACTGAGGTGCTGCCATGTGATTGCCTGATTAGACATTTGCATTAACAAGCAGTTGAACAGGTGTACCTAAAAAAAAGGCTGGTGAGTGTATATTACATTACAGAAAAAAGGATAACAGATCTCCTTCAATACACATCAGTCATGACTAAGGGAATAATACATTATTAGAAGTGACTTATTGCAAACACATATAGTGATGCTGTGGTTATTACTTTTGCAGGTGGCTAATATAATAAGTATAGGTGATATAAAATGGGGAGTGTAATGAAATGCCTTGAGATAATTTTAAAATAAGGAGTCAACTTTTTTTTCCTCTTTTTCTCCAAAAATGACGAGTGATTAAACCTTATAAGCTTTGGTGTGCATAGCTATTCCAGGCAGCTCTTCTAGGTGCTTTTATGCAGACAAGTGGTGTGGAAACCAAATTTCTAGATTAAAACTGTGCAAATAAATTGTACCCTGCAGTATACAGCATGGTGTGCTATACATGGTGGAATCTACAGGACAAACATTTTTAAAGTGTAGAATCTAGATTTTTATTAGCGTTTTAAAAATTTACTCTGGCTTCTGACGCTGAACACGAACACGCGCACGCACGCACACACACAAAGATGTGATAGAGACAATTTTTTCCCTGAAGTTAAACCAATCAGAACGCCATCTCTGTACTGTATGTCTGCTGACCCAGAGATAAACTCCTGAAAGATTTGACAGAAGACTTCAAAACAAGTTTTACATTTTCAAAGCCTCACACGAAACAGGCATTCCTTCCCAGCACTACATGTGCACTGGTGGGGCTGCATCGGTTCATCTGTATGAATCTGTATGAATCATAAGCTAGTCATTCAAACTACGACGACAGTATCCACATATTGCAACCTCACAAACTGACTGTGTCAAGTTAGCAAATTAGCAGAAGCAAAACAACCATTATCAAGATAATACTGAATATCTTATACTATAAATAATAATAGAAGGTAATGCTGCAAAAAAAATGGAAACAAGGCAAATGTGACAATTTTAAAACATTTATTTCTTCAGCATAAAACATTGATCATGTACCAAAAAAAAAAAAATGTACATCAATATAAAAATTGCACAGTTTCAGAGCAGCACCTGCAGGATATTGAATGAATAAAGTGGTAAAAGCAGTACAATATGTCTGGATGACTCGGGTCCTGTTGCAAATACAATACATCTACGGTGTCATGTTCATACAAAACATCTTCCAGAGATATTCTAATTCAGGTCATTGTGCATAAAAGCAAAATTATAACCCCTTCTTCTACATTTAAATGTTATCAATAAAAGTAATCAAACAAATAGTGTTAAAATGTTTTTGTTCCTAGTGGCCATGCACCACTTCAAGTATTGCATATTAATAGCCTTTTCTCTTACCACCAACAGGCAGCAAACTGGTCACTGAGACCAGTTGTAAACTGGAGAATAAGTTACAGTTTATTCTTAGTTTCCATGATCCACTCACTAAAACACTTCTCCATAGCCTTCCTGCTGGCCCAGCTGCCATTGTTGACTGTAGGGATGATCTTGAGGGGCTGGAGCCACTGGACAAATCGCTTCAACTCAAGAAAGCTACTGTGTTCACTATAGGGGATACCTGTCAAAGAAACAGATGGATTGTTATTATGATGAACCCGCATTTTAGCACCTCTTGTGCTAAAATTTAGAACTTTGCTTTTCCAGTCCCCCCCAAAGGAGACAAGTCCTACAGGCAAAGCAGCCAGAACCAGAGGGACTTTACTAG
>VUQI01008751.1:6149-23000 GCA_015106735.1 Paratilapia polleni | reverse complement strand
TGCTCATTTACTTTGAAAGGTCTGCTACTTAATTCTCCATTGGGAAACTATGAGTTTAGTCAATTCAGAGGGAAACTGGTTTGCAGTAAACAACATGGAGATAGCTGTTAAAAATATAAGGAAGGCCATCAGGCAAGCAAAAGGGCAAAGTTTTGCAAATGGGACCAGATGCTCAATAAAGATATCCACGGGCTCAGACTGTTCCCCTCTAAGGGACATGGCAAAACTACTCAGTACTGTTGTTTCAAGTACAAAATAAAAAGATAGTTTGGAACTGATGCAGAAAGCAGATGCCTCTTGTTTGTCCACACTTCACCCCTCCACAAATTTTATGTGCACCTCTGCTTTAAACAGATCTAACTGGAAAAAAAAACAAAACAAAAAAAACCAAAACATTCAAATATACAGTCAGTCCATTCTGCATGCTGAGAACATTAGCAGCAAATGGTAGCATATGGCAGGGAAGAGCATGTAGGAGGAGATAAACACAAGGCAGAGAGAGGGAGAGTGCAAATTGGCTTCCGCCTGAGTGACACACAAACTGCTGAGAAGGAAGAAAATATATGTGAGCGTGCACCGCAGAAGCCTCTAGCTGGTGATTGGAGGTTACAAGCCAGATGGCTGATGCTTCTGATGGATCTATTCAGAACATGAAACAGGGGATAGGAAGAAAAACTGGCTAAATCTGCAACTGAAAAATCAAGTCATGACCCAATTTCGAATTGGTTTAATGCTAGACTAGGCAGTGCTGTCCACAGAGGAGATACAAGACCCAGCATTGAACTTATGTATCCTATTGTCAGTAAGCCAGAACATTTTGAAACTAATCCATGGTCTATTGTGATTCTCTAACACTCCTTTACGGACTTTGCCAATGGAAGGAGCTAATGGCCAAATACAACAATGTAAACATTCAAATTTGGCAAAAAAAACAAAACAAATGCAGCTTTTTTTTTTTTTTTAATAAGACTTTGAGCATGTGGCAAGATGACAAGGGGTGTTTAGATTAATAGGGTTCTTTGTTTGGTCAGTAAAAGAGAGCTCTGGTATTTTTAACCTCGAGGAAAGCTTTCAAATACAGTAAAACAGCAGTAGTAGCTATTGGTGCAATGCAAGTTTATTATAATCTGTTAATACTCCCTCATATATTACATTTCTTATTCCTTCTCACACAGACCTCAAAATGTCAAGAAAAGAAAGGCTTTGTGCATACCATAGATGGAGATGTTGCCATTCATCTGAGGCTGAATGTCTGCTACTGATTCCACCTGCTCACTGAAGGTCCAGCCAGTGGGCTTGAAGGCCACCATCTGATCATATTGTTGTGAAAAGCGGGCCAGGTGATCCTGCAGTTTCTGCAGGAAAGATGAAGGGAAAAAGGGGGTGGGGTGGAAATGAGGATTTCATATTTAGACATCCAAAAGGAGGTGCACTGTCAGGGTTTTTCCTGCCTCAGAATGGGCCTGGTGGAGTAAAAACTATACGCATAACTGGTGATGGCTGTGTTAGCTTATCCAGGAGAAACTGATGCATTTTCTTGTCGTTCCTGACCGTTTTATAAACAAAAATTTGCATTATACTCGAGTACTTGTAACCCCAGTAAACAACATTTGTAAAAATAATCCTTTTTATTATAATGTTGCTCATTTGTATATAAGACTGGTTGTACACTGAAGATGCAATTCATAAAACTGAGAAAAATATTTTCTGAAATGTCAACACTATCCATTTCGCTCTGTGCTTTTAGTATTTAAACTAGTTTGCTTCCATGTTTGCTTTTTTAAAGAAAAAAGAAAAGAAAAGAAAAAAAAAATCACCAAAATAAAATTATTTTTCCCCATGAACCTTTATGTAAACTTATAATATAATGCTATATATTTCAGTGTCTCTTTACCCCATTATATCAGCTCCTCATAATATCGCTGCTTAAGAAGGACAAGTCACACATGAAAACCTAATCTGCTGCATCCACTTCGCTCAGATCAGCCTTCCTCTCCCTTGTGATGTATGGATGGCGCCACCTCTGAGACCTACCTGCAGTTACATTTAAACACTTTGGTTCTGCTTCTTCTAGAAAAAAAGCTGTTCTTTTTCATTACCATGAGGATTTTCTATTTTGTTGTTGTTGCTGTTAACAGTTGGAGTTAATCTAACTCTGTATCACTAACATGGCTCACAAGCACCCAGTAAAACTGAGGGTTGTAAATCTGTGCTTTGTTTTCTAAACTCGGACCTAAAATATTAAGTATGCTGGGACCACAGGAAAATAGACTAGCTCAGGAAAATAAGACTGCTGCACCTACTTTAAAGGAGAGCTGCATCATGGGCAGCACATGGACCTGGGCTGCCTTCCAGTCGGTGGTTAGACGTTCTTTGATTTGCTGCGACTCCAGACAGCACATGGTGTTGTATTTGTCTCTAGAGAGGCACACTTTAGACCCCAGTACCTCTGCCAGTGCTACAAATGAAGCAGAACGAGGTCTGTGTGAGAATCAGAACTGCAGGAAAACAACAGTATATTTTAGATTACACCAACATTACTGAAGGACGCTGTTCAAATTCAACAGGCATTTATTTAAAAAAAATAAAAATAAATAAATAGTTGCATGACCAAATATGACATTCCCTGCCCTGTAAAGTGTTTGCTCTAAGTGTACAAAATGCTTTTGTGAACAACAAAAAGGATGAGTACAGTGCTACAGTCAATAAAATTAGCCATCTTTTTTCTGTCTACACTTCATGCAGAGCTTGTTGAAGCAGCAGTGATTAAAGAATGAATGCATGCAGTTCCCCGTCTGTCAATTCAACACTTGTTTTTGAGTATTTCATTATACTAAAGTGGTCCAAACTATCATTCGTGTATCACAAGGGAACAGTGTGCCTCCACTTGAGAACAATGCGTAGTGAGGGGCTCCTTTTCAAACAGAGCTGCTCCCATTTCAATATAGAAGAAATATCAGGTGATCTTTTATTAGGAGGACAGGCCAGCCAGAGATATAAGGCTACAGAATAAAAAAATAAAAAAATCCACTCATCCTTCTAGTAGGTTTAGAAACAATTTTACTTTGTGTATACCCAGAATTTAAGTGTGCAGTATTCTATGACGGACAGTCAACTGTGTACAAACCCACACCCAAATTCATTTTGGGTACAACTGCTGTTTTTGAAAGGTGGATAGGAAACTATAAATATGTTTCTTTCTTTATTTATTTATACATTTATTTGGGTCTGTCATCTTTTTTGGTTAATATTTTGATCTATGCTGTGTGCAGCATATTTCCAATTATTTGTTAACTGACTTCCTGATTTTTAAAGAAGTACAGCACAGAGAACATTTCTTCATTTTGATCCATTTACAAAAAGTGCTATGACTTTTTTGAAGCAAAATATCTAAAGCGTGAGCATAAACTCTTCTCCAAACACATACCCAAAAAGACCTTCTCTTTCCCCACAGAGTAGGATCCACACACCACAAGTGTACGTGGGTTGAGTGTCACCAATTCAAAGGCAGTGCTCGCTGCAAAGTTGATGACCTCTTGCTGCCTGGGGAAGGTGTACTGTGGGCTGCAGTAGCTGGAGAGATATAAGAGGTTACATGAAAAATCTCAGTTTCATTGCTTGAATTGCGCTCAGTCTATTCAACTTATGGAGAAGTGACCAAGAAAGAAAACAGTCATCTTTACTGAAAATTGTTATTTAAACCAACAACTGAAAATTATGAAAATAAGAGGTACTTACGTGGTGTCCAAGTAGAGGGTCTGCACCCTGCAGCTGAGTAGCTCAGGGCAGACCTCCATTGAGGGGTCAGCTCTGAAGTCTCCAGTGTGGAGGACTGTCTGTCCATCGGGCAAGAAGAACAGCAGCATGGCAGCACCTGGACAACTAAAAGATCAGACACAGGCAGAGCACAGAGGTTTAATCAAATGTAGAAAAACTGAAGGAAATTCTCAGTGTGAGAAACTAGTTTTATTATATTTTGTCTGTGTCAAAAGGGAAAGTGGGAACTAATACAGGGATTAATTGGAGTTATTAAGCAGAGACTGAGCATCACATCTATAAATAATCAGGTATGAATCCAAAAGAACTGTTTCAGTGACATAATGAAACAGTCATTAACTTGTTGGTGTCTGAATTTGAAATGCAAAATGACTCAGTTTAAATTTTATGATAATTTTAATATAAAGTAAAAAATTTTTGTATCTGCTGATTTATGGATACATTCATATTTTTATAGTCTGCTATTAGTGGTGCATCTGTGATAAGTGAATCCTATGTGTGCTTTTCCTATGCAGAGACTCCTTGCTTTGATCTAGGCATGTTTTCAGTGCCATTTGTCTGTCTTTTACAAAGATTATACGCAAAGTACCAGGTCAAATTTTAATGCAAGCTGGTGGAGAGGTAGCACCTCTGCAAAGGAAGAACCAATTAAATTCTGGTCCAGATCGAAAACAGTATTTAAATTTGTAAGACAGGACGTTGGCCTTTCCTTTTACCATCTGTTAAAAAGCCATCAAGCAGCTCAATCTAAAAACTTCTTTCGGCTACAGGATAGATCCACCTATTTGATTTGGCAGATTTTTACATTGGATGCCCTTCCTGATGCAAACCCCAAGATCTTTGACTTGTCAAATGTGTAAACCACTGCACGATGGAACCACTATCAAACAGTTGAATCTGATAAACATGAAATCAGTGGCCTGACAATGAAGCTCTCGTGTCTCACAAATAGTGCGACCAATGCTGATCCCTGCTGATGTCATAGGTAACTCACTGGTTGGCGTCTAGGAGGATGACCCGGACTCCCTCCACAGTGACCTCGGTGTTCATGGGGAGGATGTTGACGTACTGTTCTGCCACCTTCAGTTTGCTCTTCACCAGGTTCCCTGTAATCTAATCAGGAGAGACAGCTGAGAGTCTCTGCAGTTTACAGTGATGGCAACAGCCAGCAATACCAAAATGCTTAGTTGGATTTTTTTTCTATGCCCATAGCTGGTCATGATTATGTTTTAAACAATCTCAGCTAATCAAGATTACGAAGCCGTCTGTGGAGTAATTCAGTTCTACCCGTGGTCTTAAAATCATATGTACAAAATCGACTTGGGAAATTTTCTAAGTGATTCCGATCAAACTTTTCTGGGCTATGAACCACCTGGCACCCGTGCTTAAAGTCTGTGACCTAATGGAGTTCCAATAAGTACTTATAAATCTGTTTTTAGCTTAATCCCTAGAAAACACACACTGCACTGTAACAAATCTGACCCATTTGATAGGAGAGCTCCCAACATATCTAGTCTCTTGATTATCTTATGTTATTTCACGTTCATAAATATCCCAAGTAAGATAAACAGAACATTAGCAATACCTGAGTTTACATATTGTTAACAAGTCATATCTATTTGAATCTAAAAGAAGCAATAAAGTCTGAACTAAAAATGTTATACTTGTTTAGCTGCAAACTTCAGTTTATTTAGATAATTCTTTAAAGTTTTCACACCTTAACTGGTGTAGCATTTGCACAATGACAACAGAAGAAACAACCACATACAACTGGGGCCCAGATAAACTAATTTTAATGCATGTCAAGTGTTGTATTACTGTGTCCAAAAAAAACCAAAAAACCAAAACACAACGGTCTTCAAATTTTAATTGACTCAAATGTGATCAGAGCCATTAGAAAATTGGTATTCATAGCTGCCAAATGCAAGTCGCTTTTCCCATTAATCTGAGTCGAAGCAGTGCAGGGAGATAACAAATGGATCAAGTATTTCCTCTATAAATTCTGTGGAAGTGAGGAAGCTTTTTAATGAGTTGAAAATAAATGGATTTTTCAGGTGGAGGTGGTGGGGGAATCACTTAAAAATAAGTAAATTGCTTCCATACTACCAAAGGAGGAATATTTAGTTACTACATAAAACAGTTTCAGTCCTTTCCTGCAAATAAACCACTGAGATTGTGTTGGAATTCCGTATCTTTTTTGTATCATAGAAAAACAGCCAAAAATAATCCACTGTCTTATGCAAATCAATTCATAAAATAAATCATATAATAGAGCACCTGCGTCCTACTTCAAAACATAGTTGTGAAACCTAAAACGTGGCTAAATGATGCACAACATAAGCTATGAGCATCAACATTATATTCAAGAGAATGCAAACATCTCTACAGCCAACATTTTCAAAGCTGGACACCTCACAAACAATCAGCAGAGTGAAAAACATGTAAATTTGATTTAAGGGTGAACTGTCCCTGGCACTTGGCAACCCACTACCAAATGAAAACAAAAATCAAGCAAGTTATTTTACATATTTTACAAAAGCTACAGTTTGACTTACTCTGTTGCAGTAGATTGGAAAGGTGGAGGTCTTGGTCAAGCCTCCGTAGTGGTCTGAGTGGAAATGTGTCAGGAAGTAAGCGGTGATGCCCTCTATCTCTCCATATCTAAAGGCATCAATGGCAAACTTCGTGCCTGAGGAAAATTTTACATATAACATAAGATTATAAAATGCATAATAATTAACCTTTAAATTTATACAACAACCAAAGTTACACATTCACTCACTAACCTGGAATTTTCTTGTAGAACGGACAACGTGGCAGCTCCACTTCTCCATCAGCATTGCCTCTGTTCCACCTTCTTCTCCATCCTCTGGTCCCACCTCTCCTGACGTCTCCCTGTCCATCTACTAAACCGTTAACAGTTTCTGTGGCCTGTGACACATCTGCAGTTGTGTCAGCTTTACTTTTCCTCTGCCTGTCTTTTCTCTGTCTTCTCTGTCCTGAGTTCTTCTCAGCTCTTGGAGTTGAGGAGGTGTTGAGATCATTTGGTCCACTCTCAGCCTGTTTCTCTTTTTCCTTCAGAGGCTTGAGGCCAAAAAACACCCCAATGTCTGTTTGTTTGAGACCAGAGGCCTGACCAGCTTTGCTGTGGCCCTTCTGAGGGGGCATGGTTTGAGATCTTTGGACAATGGAGCTTTGAGATGGCACTTGGGGAGAAGTTGTACGTTGTTGCTCTGTTTGAATACTGCCGTTGTTCAAGTTTTGGAAATGTGGATTATCCTGGCTCAGAAGAGTGTCTCTCAGGCGCTCTAAAACAATACTCTGTGGGGACTGGATGCTAGTCTTACTGATTTCAGAAACTTCTTTTCCACCTGAGGAAGCAGCTCTGATTTTACCAACTGCAGAGGCAGCTAACTGATTAGTGGGTGCTAATGAGGAAACTGAACCCAGCTGGGTGTTTGTGGAAGACAGATTCTTTCCTGGCACATTACTGGCTTCTGAATTGTTGTTTATAAATTCAGTGAGGAGCTCATCTTCACTTGAGAAGCTATCACTGAACAGTGTCATGGAGTCTTCATCCTCGTTTTCAAATGCATCATTATTAAAAAGAGCTTTCCTACACTCACTATTATTGACTTCAGTCTCTGCAGGGAACTCTGAAAGAGGAGAGTAGGATATAATGTCGTCATTTTCAGGAGAAGCTTCACTTTTGTGTAAATCTTCACTAGTCTGCTCTCCACTGTCTTCCTTGACAGGAGTGGATGAAGCCTCTTTAATACTTTCTTGGGAAGCATTGACGGAGTTTTGGCTTTTAGCAGACGATGACCAGCCTTTCTTTTTCTTAAAATCCTCTGGGCCAGGAGAACGCAGGAGCAGAAGGCCATTTGTACGTTTCGACTGAGGTGTTCCACTGTGATTCTGATGAGGAGAGGCACCACAACTGGACAACCCAGAAGGACCTAGAGCACTTTCCTGTGAAGTCTCTAAAACAGATCCCTCATTTTTTATCAGTCCCGGAAAAAAATTGAGGCTGGGCTCCCCACTAGTCTCATGCTGCTGGGACACACTGAGGAGGGCTGTGTCGCCGTTGGCTCGACTGTGGGCCAGAAGTGTGTGGTTGAATTTCTTGTAATGGTTCGGAATGGTGGAGGAGCACTGAAGACCATTTGGACATTCTATATGAACACATAAAACACAATGCCTGCAGAGCATGGTACAAAACGATGATATTTATCACTTTACAGGCAGAGATACTTCTCAAATTTTCTTCATTACTTTTATTTGTGAGCTAACTGAATAGATGACATATATTATAAATGTATCACATCAGCCTGTTGTTCAGAATAAATATAACCAAGCTTAGTAGATCGAGTGCTAGACTCTCAGTGCACATTTCTTTTAATCCTTTGAGTTGTTAGGCTACATAAATGCTTTTATGTCATAGAGAATGAGAATCCTTTCTACCATCAAACAAGTGATAAACACAGCAACCTTGCAACCTCACCATTACACCTGCCTCCCTCTCATTCATGTACATGTATTCTGTCTTGCTTCTTCTTGACTTTCATTCCTCTTTTCTCCAGAACATGCCTCCACCTCTCCAGGATCTCTTCCACCAGCAGCTGTGGCTCAGGAGGTAGAGTGGGTCGTCTGGTAATTGGAAGGTCAGTGGTTTGATCCCTGGCTCCCCTAGTCTGCATGTCGAAGTATCCTTGGGCAAGATGCTGCCCCCGGTGCGTTCATCGGAGTGTGAGTGTGTATTAATGTGGTTAGAAAAAAGTGCTTGCATGAAGTATGTAGTATAAAGCGCTTTGAGTGCTCAAATTGAGTAGAAAGATGCTATGTAAGTAGGATTATAAGTATATTACCAATTACTCTTACTACAGATCACAATGTCATCTGCAAACATTATAGTCCACAGAGACGCCTGCCTGACCTCATCTGTCAGCCTGTCCATCATCATTTGCAAACAAGAAGGGACTCAGAGCCGATCCCTGATGTAACAACACTCCAACCGCACACCTCACCACTGTCACAGTGTCCTCATACATGTTCTGCACCTCCCTCACACACTTACTGATCATCAACTCTCCTCTTAACCTAGCTTCAACAACTCTTCTCTTCAATGTATGGCTGATCATCTTTACCCTTGTTCTTGAAAATCAGTATCAGTACACTTCTTCTCCATTCCTCAGGCACCCTCTCTCACTCTGAACTTAATTACGATTTTATGCATTTTGTGGATTAATTGGGGCTGTTTTTGACAGACTATCCTCTCACATGCCTTACAGATTTGTTAATTCTTTTGTTTATGATGGTCTCAGCACTGTCTGCAGCACATGCAGCAGAGTAGCACAAAAACTAAGGAGATGGTGGTGCAAACTCAAGAAATCATTTTCCCCTTTCAATATTGCATCTGTCCGAAAAGCTGGTATCAGCTGGGTTCTAGTCTCTTGAGAATCACAAAATTTAGTAATGGGAAAATATTAAACTGCTGGAATATCATACAATTATTATAATAATAATAAACAAAAAAACAAATGTATTTCCAGACATTCTTTGTATGACATCCAAATTTTTGTGATTTCATCCATTAAAAGTGATACAACTGAATATAACGTGTACATGGCATTAAGTTTATCTGAAGCAGTGATTATTTATTTGGTAACAAATGTAACTTTAAAATGAATGATGAGCATGGATGTCCGTACCTGTGCATGCGTCCCTGGGGGTGTCAAGACATTCAGCCACGTGCCACCTTTGTGACTGCACAACCAAAATAAAGAATGGCATCTGACAGATGGGGCAGAAGTCTTCAGAGGACGGCGCCTCAGCTGCACTGTCACTTTGATTTGTTTCTTTCATAGGAGATATCTTTGGGGTTAAATCCTGTACCTCTAAGCTGCTATAACAGTCTGTTTTACCAACTGTGGAGCTGTCTCCATTTTCTGCTGCTTTGCCTTTTGCATTCTTGTCTTGTGGCTTAACTGAGAGAGAAGATGTGTCTTTCTTGGAGGATTTCCTGGAAGTGCATCTTCTTTTAGTGGCCGTTTCAGGCGGTGATTCACGTCTCTTCTTTTTCTTCCCAAGAGGTTTATACTCCCAGATGTCATTTTCATTTTCTTTCAGTGACATCTGGGGCAAAATAAAGCAGAATGTGCCTGACGCTAACTCGAAACCCTTGTTATTACACAAGGACTGATGTTTGGTAACATCCCGCGATAACGATTTAAATCACAGCAAATTAACGACTTCTGGTAGTTTCCTTAATATACTGCGGATGTTTACTACTGCAAAATCGATCCTCGTTTATTTAACAACGATATGGAGCAAATTTCCTTCTACACACATCGTTTACTAACATGTCAGCTGTAGGACTTACCGCCACTGTGCTACAATGAATGTGGTAAAAACAACTAGAAAGGAAAGGCAGCACTTTCTGCACATTTTGAAATATCAAATTGCCAAATTGTTTGAGTTCAAGGCTGGAAAAAAAATTAAAAGCTTTTTTAACGGTCAATTAATTCTGATGAATGTAAAATGAACTCTTTTAAAACCTTTACAGTCGATAATGTTTTTTGTTGTTGTGTCGAAATCAGTGGTATGAATCTTTGTCGCTCGTTTACCGAACTCGCTGATTGTTGTTATTGCTGGAAACATGGCGTCCCGGTGCAGCCTCTCTACATTGTTCCCTGTCCAAAGTCAGCTGGATTACGCCCTAGATGACGCTACAACACAGCAAGAAAAAGAAGATCTTGTTCAACAATATCTGAAAAAATTAGACGAGGGAGAGGACCTGAAGATACCCGATTTCCAAACAGGTCAGACCGACCAGCTTCAGCCTAACACCCCGCCTCTATAAGCAGTTTGACTTGAGTTTGCTAACTCTGCCTGTCATCTAAGGACTCGACATGTTCATTCATACACTGCGAATGCCTAACAGTCACGGTTTACTCACGAAGCACTTCACCTTTTTTGGTTTTTAAATACCTTTTAAAAGCTAACTTTACAGAAACTTGTTTTCCACTCTGTTAATTAATTATCTAGCGATCTCACCTACTCCGGAACAAAAAACAGTTACAGGGATTTCCGTGTTGTGTTGTGTTGTGTTGTGTTGTGTTGTGTTGTGTTGTGTTAGCTTTGCACAGTCGAAAAATTTCAGTTTTTCTTTTAGGACAGTGAGCAAAAATAGTCAGGTTAGCTAAAAATCTATGTAATTTGAATAATTTACTTAAAAAGTAGCTTACAACGTTAACACAGCTAACTATTTGCCTATTTGTGTTTGCAGTTATTGTTCACATGTTTACATCCATCAGAATATATTTGTTGAATTTACCTCAGTGGTCTGAGACTTTCTAGCTTCTGATTGGTTATTTCAGTCACATGTGAGTTGGAACAAGGAAGTTCTGTGGTTGCGCTGATGAAGTGCTGCTGCATGTTTTCACTAAGAGTGACCAACCTACCTCAAGTTACATTAATATAGGGCACGATATGGCCGAATATCATGCTGCTTTATTTGATTATTCAGTATTTCCTTACTCGGGACTTTTCTAACATACCCAGTTTTATTTTAAACATTGTCATTGTCTTGTTTGCCAAACTCATCCATCCATCCATCCATTTTCTTCCACTTATCCTAATCATGGTCGACGGTGGGGCCTGGAGCCTATTCCAGCTGTCATAGGGCGAGAGGCGGGGTACACCCTGGACAGGTCGCCAGTCTGTCGCAGAGCTAATATAGAGTGACAGACTAACATTCACCATCATATTCACACCTACGGACAATTTAGAATTACCAATTAACCTAACCCCACTAACTGCATGTCTTTGGACTGTGGGAGGAAGCCGGAGTACCCGGAGAGAACCCACGTAGACACGGGGAGAACATGCAAACTCCACACAGAAAGGCCCTGGCCAGATGGTGGAATCAAACTCAGGACCTTCTTGCTGTGAGGCAACAGTGCTAACCACCGCGCTGCCTGTTTGCCAAACTAAAGTATAAAAATACAATAACATGTAGAAAAAATTGGGACATTTTATCCCTTATCCCACCTTCCCACATAGTGAGACAGTGTCCTACATTTTGATTGGCTCCAGTTTACAAAAGTGGACACAGTCTCGCACATACTGCATATAAAACACGGACATACAGTTGTGGTCAGAAGTTAACATACACTGGCCAGGTCTGTTCCAGGAAACCAACCAATTTAAATGAACTCTACCAATTCTGCCAAGAAGAGTGGTCAAATATCCAGCCAGAATTATGCCAGAAGCTTGTTGATGGCTACCAAAAGTGTCTGGTCGAGGTGCAACTTGCTAAGGGACATTTAACCAAATATTAGTGGGGGTGTATGTATACTTTTGACCCGGTGTGGATTAGAGAAAATCCAATATAAATTCAAGCTTGTGCACCCAACTCTTGTTTTTTAAAGTCATTAAAGATGTATGCTGTACAGTTATTCCACTCACAAAAAGAACAGTTCAAAGAAATCATTAAAAGCCCAAAATTACCATGACATTCATGCCCATGATGAGTGCATGGAAACTTCTGACCACAACTGTACCTTCTGGGTCTAAAACCCTCAGCTCCCTTGCTCTCTGACCTCAGTAAAGATTTTACTTTCAAAATTATGGTCTCTAACAGTAGCTTCAAGTCATTAGAATACAACACAATATTTATTTTGTAAATTAAATGTTTAACCTTAGTGTTCAAAAGGAGGATAAAGAAGGATATGTTTTACTATGTCACTGACAAGTTGTTGGCCAATGAGTGTGTGTTGTTCCTTGGTTTCATAATCAGTATCAGCCATACACTTGTGCTGGCTGCTGATGGCAAAATCCTGAGCTTGAGGCTTCACAACATGACTTCTCTAACCAATTGGTGACATCAAGTTGACTACATACATCTTTCATATACAGTGTATGACAAGAAACTACTAGACAATCTCAGTTGAAATAACTGATAACAGTTTTAATAGTTAAAGTGGTGGAAAAAAGGAGCACACAAGTTGATAAAGAATATTGCAGAACACTATAAAAACAAAAGAAGATGGGAAAAATTACATTCAGTAAAATATTGTATATTTAACCTTCACATGATCTGTGCCAAACCTGTACAGTTAGGTATATCAAAAATTTAGACTCGCTTTAACATTATTAAAATGTGTCTAGTGTAGTGGTTTACACATTCACCTAACACGTGAAAGGTTCCTGGTTTGGTTCCAGGAGGAGACACAAATCTCTTTGAGGTTGGGTCAGGAAGGGCATACTCTTTGCCCCACATTTAATTAACTGACAATAGTCTTCAGTACCCCCAAACTCCTGGTTTTGCCATTTATCTTCAAATTGTTAGTTCTTTTCCATTCTTAAAACAGTGCCATCAACAGCATCATCAGTTGTCTTTTATGACTGCTATAACAACACCAAAAATAAACAAAATGTTTCCAGTGCTGTGTAATTTAAGTTGTTTATTTGTGAAAAACTTAAGTCTACGATTGGATCCTCTGCTGAGGGGTGCAGCATGTGTGCAATGTCTCATCACACCAGTAGGTGGTGATCTACTGTAGAACTTCAAACAGTAGAGTGACACAGGGCTGCATGTGAACATAACTAAGCCCCCACTCCCTCAAGCATTTTTTCTTAATTCGGGGCTTTTCTAAATTTATCTGACTGCACTCTCTTCTGCACAGTCAGAGATAAAGAAACAAAAGAACCTTTAAGCTGTACAGTGCTGTGCAAATGTTTTATGCATGTGAGTTGTTTAGATTGCTATCTAACCAAGCATAACAACGAGGCATATGATTGGTTCCAAATTCATTTTGCGGCACAATAACAACTCAAAACATGCTGCTGGAATCATGAAGAATTATGTCGGCGACAAAAACAAAGTGTCACGCAGCTGTTTGCAAAAACTGTGTGCAAGTACACCTGAGAGAAATGGACAGATGCAATTTTGATATGAACTGGAGATTTTTGTAGCCAAAAAACCTTCAGGGCTAAACATTGAAAGAGTAGAAAGAGCAACAAGATGCATTATTAAAAAAGCCACATCCTTATAAACACAAACACATCCTTATAAAGGTGCCCTGGCTGATATGATTATGGATGTAGATGATTTGTTTCATCTTTCTACTCCTTGCATCACTTGGAAAGGTTAAGAAATAAGAGGAATAAGTCTTGTCTTGTTTTGTTTTGGGTTTTTTTTTAACCAGGTTAGGTGCTGTTCTAATGAATAAAGTGTGTGTAGGTAGCAACAACAAGTGAAACAAAGATTATGAATATAAAATTTTAGGTGGGGAGTATTATTCTATGTTCTACTGGATTTCGATACTCGCTATGCTGTAAAGTGTGACAGTAAACGTATCAAATGTGTGTGAGTTAAGTGTGACAAATGTTATCAGACACAATTTAGTGTGCATGTGAAATAAGTGTGAAACAAACTGATCTAAATCTACAAAAAACCTTTTATGGCATTTAATGTAATACTTGGGCTGCGAGAACTTTCAAGTCGTTGCTTTGATCCATCAAACGCTCCAACTTTTCCCCCATATGACACGAATGCTGTGTCAGGCCCAAGACAGACATGCCTTTTAGGTGTTTTGTTACTATATCCATAGCCCTTCTATGTAAAGCGTTTGCCTACACCATGACTAAACATAATTAAAAAGATGACAACATCATTTTCCACTCTGTGATTTGCTCCAGGCTTAGAGTGGCTGAACACGGAGGGGCCTCTATCGTTAAACAAGGAGCTGGCTGGTAAAGTGGTGCTGTTGGATTTCTTCACTTACTGCTGCATCAACTGCGTGCACATTCTTCCTGACCTGCATCAGCTGGAGAAGAGACACTCTGTGAAAGGTTTGTACATTCTTTATATTTGGCTTTAAAACTGAAAATGCTTAAATGATCATATAGAACAACAAGGGCAGTTTTCATACAACTAATTAATCAACACAAAGGAATGCTTAGGGTATGAGAAGAAAGATATAATCTGGAGTAAAACATTACAAAAATGTTGTATTTTAGTGTGAAAGCCCTACCTGTTGCTTTCCCTGCTGTCCAGATTAAAAATAATCAAATGGCATAATGACTGACTGTGCCAATAGGTAAATTATGATAATCGCAGTTGGCTTGATATTCATTTTTTCAGTGCACCCTAGGAAAGCATGTTTTTATCAGACTTTTCACAGTTTGTCTTTTGTCTATTTGGTACAAATTACATCTCACATGCATTCTTGTGCATGTTGTTCTCAAGTAAAGCTGTTTCACCACATAGCTAAAACAAACAAAAAAAAAAATCATAAGGCTAAAATTAAATAGTCACATGTGAATTTCAAGCCTTAACTGTCTTATCGAGTACATCATGCCTGCAGGTAAAATGGCTTGTATCTGTGACGGGTGATGGCAGATTGAAATTAAATGATAAGCGCCACTAGAAGAATGAAAGCAACAGTGTGTAGTTCCCTCTGCCTTTACTCTTTGACTCTCCAGCACTGTGGCACGCAACCACAAGCCCTCTCATTCCCACTAAAGGTGTGAAGTTTGTTTTTTTTTTTCCATAGAGAAGGTCAAAAATATTTGGGCACTATTTTTTAGCACTGTTCTCAAACAGGAGTAGATAGTGCTTTTGTCAGGAGTCTGTTGCCAGTCGTTAATATGCATTTTTTCTGGGTAAATAATTACGGCAGTGTCTGTTAATGATGCACCTTGTGTGGCTCAATAATCAACTCATCCACCCATCCATCCATTTTATTAGCCGCTTATCCAGTTTAGGGTCAGTGGGGCTGGAGCCTATCACAGCTGGCGCAGGGCAGAAGCTGGGGTAAACCCTGGACAGGGCTAACACAGAGAGACAGACGACTGTTCACGCTCACATTCACACCTATAGCCAATTTAGAATCACCAGTTCACCTAACATGTCTTTGGACTGTGGGAGGAAGCTGGAGTACCCAGAGAGAACCCACATGGGCACAGGGAGATCATGCAAACTCCACACAGAAAGGCCCCAGCTGGCTGGTGGGTGTAATTGCAGAACCTTCTTACTGTGAGGTGACAGTGCTAACCACTGCTCCACTGTACAAGTGAGTCCACTGGCTCAGTTATGCGTTTTTAAATTTTGCAGTGGGGTAGCTCAATATTAGGCCTAAGTTATGAAACTTCCACTGGTTTGAGATTTTTTTTTAAGAAAAATATTCTTTAAGGTACAAAATCTTTAACAACTTATAATAAAACTTACAGATTCAGTTTCACTGTGTTTAGTGTGTATAAACAATAAAAAATGGGTTACACTGTAGCTTTAATTTGGTATAGGACAGTTTAAAGAACAGTATGTGGATTCATTTGTTCATCTTTTGGTTTCTGTTGAACGGATGGAAGATAAAGTAAAACACTTTCTAATGTATTCTCAAAATCACACATCAGCTACACTGGGCTTCACTGGGGGAACACAAATTAAGTTGGTCATGTTGTGGAGCAGCATCTCAGGTGCAGTGGAGCATGGAAACTGTAGGGAAACTGTACTACTCCTTTTCCATAGGCACGTAGACCCTTATCTCAGCCGTGAAGCGAGAGTAGTCAAAAATAGTTTCAAGACTCAGTGTAAGTAAGCACAGGGCCCATACATGTACCCTGCTGTAGTTGCTGCTGCATTGTTTTGTAGTCATAATGTGTTCCCATGTGAACTCCTAAAAATGTGGAGAGAAGAAACATTGTCCCAAATTGCCCTTTCTTACATGTAGCACAAGCAGGACACAGTCCACTTTATTTGCATTCTCACTATTGGACATGCACTTCAGGTGAGGCGAGGGGGCTTTCTGGTAGAGCCTGCAAGAGGCAGAATCTGCACAATTAGCCATTACAGGGACAGACAGTTTAATGCCTGACTGTCAGCCTGTGTTGGATATTTACATTCTCACATACATTATATTCTCTGCAAGGTAATGTCTAGAAAAGTTCAAGGCTGCAGTGCAGTATGAGAACAGCTATAAATAGAAACTCCATGTAAAGCAGAATCTCTGGCATCCTGATGGCCCTTCAAACAGTGTATCTCTAGGTCTTGAGAGGTCTTGAAAAGGA
>VUQI01008749.1:1238-14442 GCA_015106735.1 Paratilapia polleni | reverse complement strand
TTGTTGCGTTTGCTTTATATGTGATGTGATTGTTTCTTTTAATGTAACATAAATTAAATATGTAAAGCTATAAAGACATGTGTCCTGTGGCTGTAAATAATTAAAGGTAATTGTTTTGTATCTTAATATCCCACTGTATTGCTTTATGTATGACCCCCACAGGTGGTTTATGCAAGCTATTACTATCACCTATAGTTATTTTTTTTAAGCATGGATGAGTGCATGCAAAATATGCACCTATCCTGTCCTGTCCTGAACTTCAGCTGGGGCAGATCTCTACAGCCTGTCACTATATAAAAGCATGATCTTTTCTTAATTCTAACCAGCAATTTTTGTGCCTAAATCTAACCAAAACATAAAAGCAAAACTTAAAATGGTTCCAGAGAAGTCTAAAATTTGAAATGCCATGTGTTTTTTGGGAAGATGCCACAATCACCTTTCCTAATTCCTCCCCCTTCCTGTTTTCCCAAATTGCACATCCTAGATTCCTCTCCTTGCGTCTTAGTCCTTCCAGAGATACAAGCAGAAGAGTCGAGTCAACAGGCATTTCATGAAATGAGACATACTCATAGCCTCATTTTAAAGCAATGCCAATTAAATATGATGCTTGATACATGTACAGTGCTTTGCAAAATATTCATACCCCTTGAACTTTTCCACATTTTGTCACATTACAACTGCAAACTTAAATATATTTTATATTGATTTTTCATGTGATAGACCAACACAAAGTAGCTCTTAATTGTGAAGTGGAAGGAAAATAATACATGGTGTTCAATTTTTTTTTTACAAATAAAAATCTGAGAAGTGTGGCATGCATTATTCAGCCACCTTTACTCTGGTACCCCTAAATAAAATCCAGTGCAACCAACTGCCTTCAGAAGTCACCTTATTAGTAAATAGAGTCCACCTGTGTGTACTTTAATCTCAGTATAAATACAGCTGTTCTGTGAAGGCCTCAGAACATTAGTTAACAAACAGCATCATGAAGACCAAGGACCAAGGCCGAAGGACAGGGGAGATACTGTATGAAGGTAGAAATGAGAGAAATGAGAAAATCCTCTAGTGTGGACTTATTCAGTCATTTCAGGAACTCTTACATTAGACAGTAGGAATGAATGACTGATATGAACATTTAATTGGAAGACTTCTCAGTAAATAAGCAATTCTTACCTAAAAAGTTGTTGTAAATGTTTATAACTTACTGCACAGCCTCAAAGTGGCCAAACATCAGTTACTGCATCTTTAATGTGACAACAGATTTTTAGCAATTAAAATAAATAAAACTAAGAGTTGAGAAAATCATTACGTTATATATTTTTCTTCACACTTTAATAAGCTGCAATTATAGTTCTACACTTTAAGATACATACATATTTAGAAGCAAAATTTACATCAAGCCATAAAATCTGACATTTGGTGAATAAAACAATCCTCTTCATGAAATATAATATGGTTTGTTTATGTCTCCTCTCAGCAGTGATGTTGTTGCCCTGCAGGTGGTGCTGCTAACACAAGCAACCTATCAGGATGTTAACTACAGAGGAGTCTGTGGGCTACAATTACAGAGTCATTAATGTAGATTCTTGAAATAAATTAACTTGTGTGTGACAATTCTTCCTGCTGGATTTTTTACATTAGGAAATGCTTTCATTTACAGCTACTGGAATTATTTAAGTGTGTTTTTATAAATAAAATCTGACTTAAAGCAGGTTGAGAGTCAACAAAAATGAATATACATATAACCTAGATTTCTATGAGATAAGATTTATGAGAAAAAAAATCTAAATTTACATTTTCTTTAAGCACCTAACTTTTTGAATTTATTTTCATTTCACTTCCGCTTCACTGTTTATATCACCACGTTTTTTTTCTTTCTCATTACTTACACCTACACAAATCAAGTCCCAAACTTCCCCTCTCCCTCCCGTCTGAGCTGAAAAACCTACATTTCCTCCCGTCATCTCATCCACTTCCTGTCTTGTCAAAGTGGGCTAAGAGCATCCCTGAATGAAGAGTGTTTGCCAAACGCTGCGTTTGTACTCCTGCCCCTGAGCTCGTTACCACATGGAGTTTTCAGGAAGTCAATTAGCCCTTGTCTGTCACAGTTCATTACCTTGGATTACAGGCCAAGAGGGAAAGAGAGAGTGGGATGGAGAAACATGCTGACTCTTTACTGACACTGTTATAATAATGTTCAGTCAACAAATCAGTCAATTAAACAGCAACACATGGAAAGAGTTCAAGTGATCACTGATGGAAACTATTATACAGAGAGCTCAAATAGGACCTACAGTATAATCACCCAAACTGAACACTGGAACTGGGTTTCCATGGACTAATCGCCCTTCTTGTTCATAAACTGGTGATTTATCAGGACTATTTTCTGTCTATACGAAACAAGTTGCACAAAGTATAGACTGTGGAGTTTGTCAGTTTCTTATATACACATAGGTAACAATGGACCTATCCAGGGTGTACCCTGCATCTCACCCAATGAAAATAATTAAAAATCAAAAGTTGCATGTATTATAAATATATAATTTCTTGACTTATATTATAATTACACTTGAATTTTCAGCATAAGTCCACCGTTGCATGACACTTCACAGAAGAAGCAAGAGCAGACTCATGGGACTTAAAAAATGATGCCAACTGAGAAGTACTAAAAACTGCAGTTGCTCTATTGGCCACTTGTGGCTGGCTCCAAAAGTGAGTCAGTCCCCATAGACTTCCATGTCAAAATGCCCAACTTTACAGCAGAAATAAACAGCCTGTATGGTATCTTTAGCTAATTTCCCCCTTCATAACAACTGTGGGGTTTTTTTTAATTTACTTTTTTAAATAACTCACTTGTTTAAGACTCATAAAGGCTTAAAGTTTGCATTATTAGGGGTGTATGCTATTTCCAGTTACTGAACTGGGCCTCCGCTGTGTTTGTGGTGTTGGTGCCTGTTGGAGTGGAATCTGAGAAATAATAGAGATGGTCTGTCGAAGAAGTCTGTGCTCCAGTTTTGGAGAAACACGCACTAATTAGCAGGTATCTGTGTCTGTGCAGTGCACCAGTACAGTATGGAAGCACCTTGCTAACTAAGCTACAGTACACTGTTAGCTGGTAACTAAGCACTCCATTGTTTTGTTAAATTTAGTTCTGGCTCTAAACAAGATGGCCAAAGTGATTAAAATCAGGCTTCAGAACTGAACTTTGAAAACGAATGGGTGACACTTTCTTTTCTATGCAGTGTGAAAAAGAATAAAGAGAGATTTACAAATCTGATCCCTAAATTAAATGTGCCTGCAGCTGTAGGCACATCCCCATAGACTCCTGTTTAGTCAGATTTGACTTAGACATCACATCTAAATGAATTTAATTTAAAGAGATTTGAAAACGTTTACGTATTAAACACTGAATATATTCTACATATTACATATAGTATACTTGATTATGTTGTTCCTGAAAGACATCCTGACAGATGGCTCATAACGACCATTAAAACTTTGTGTGTTTGACTTATTAAGCCAACCATGGCTGCATAACACTGATGTCGCTGTATAACATCATCAGACCAGATGCTAAACCTGTTGCATCAACCACTAAAAACAGGACACAGCCTGACGTGAAGCTTAAGCTAAAGGTCCCCATAAGAGGAGGCCAACAAGCGTCATTGTGGATTTCAGCGTGCACCTATGATCAAGAAAGGGGGATTACCCAGATATTTAACCAATTGGGACCTGAGTTGTGGCTCACAGTGTAGTAACTGGACTACATTTGCTGAGCCTTAGCAGAGAGATAAACAGTTCCCAAGTGTTTTACCATCTTAAGCAGCCAAACAGCCAACTGGAACACTGTGAGCAAGAGACAATTAAGCTTATCTGAAGCTTAATTGTCTCTTGCTGTGACAATTGATGATTAAAAGTGTCATGACATGAGCAAACCACAATCAGTTGTTTGCTGTGCAAATGACAGGACAGTCTGCCCAAGGCTTCTAGTCCTGGCTAAAGATGAGTCCTATCATGGAACAGACACGTGCAAGTACATAATTCAAACACTTGATGTTGTTATGAAGCCAGATATGTTTGTGCCAGAAAACGGAAATGGACTTATATGATGTTTTGTAAACACAGGTTTTAGCTTGCGCTGCGATAGCCTGGCAACCTGTCCAGGTTGTACCCGCCTTTCGCCCTATGACAGCTGGGATAGGCTCCAGCTTGTTTCAACACCCTCAAGTGACCATAAACTTTTTGTTTGCTCCTACAATCCTTTCCAGACTTGTAAGACATGACATAAACCCATACCGGTGTTTGAATTCAACAAAGTGAATAACTGAAGCATTCATTTGCACAATACCAAGCCCCCCCCATTAAAAATTATTATTAGTAAAATATTTATTGGAAACAGTAACTCTATAGCCATCATTAGTCCATATTTCATGTGGAGACAGGAGAGTTCAAACCACAAAAACAACCTCTGGGGCCAAAGAATGAAGCCAACATGGAATGCTAAAAAACGCATTTCCTCTCTGCTAGCCAGCGTTAGCTGACGATGCCAACCTGTCACCCAAATGTGGTCACTTCTGGCTTCAAAAAACTAAGACAGTATCTCCCATAATGCTCTTTTATAAAACAGTCTCTGTTTCAAACTGCCATCATTTACCCCATTAACAAATTTTTGACCAAGTCATAGCCCCTGTGTGCTGACCCCGACCTTCGACCTCCTGGAATTAAGAGAGGACAGGAGTTTGATCAGTGGGGAGTTTTCCCTTTCTTTCTTACCTGCCTTTCGTGGGGGAAAAAAAATCATGGAAATCTCCCCTGAAGCTGCAAGTCAGATTACAAGATGCTCAGAGGGCGGAGTGAACAAGATCAGCTCATCAGATCACATGGAAGACCAATACCTGCTCTGCTTCATGGCAGGACATGACCCAAAACCTCTCTCATGTTCTCTCTCTCTCTGTCTGCATTCAAATATATCTGATGTCCTGCTCTCCTGCATGTTTCTCTACATTTGATTGAATAATTTCATAAACCTGTTGTGAGGGAGAAAGTGTGCATGATTTGAAGAATGCATTCTTTATAAGGAACTTGAATCTCTGCCAGTTTTAAATAACTAATTAAAAGTGCAGCTGCATTTATGCTTTTTTTTTTTTTTTAAAGCTCGCATTTCATTTTGGGACAAAACCTTTGCGTTTGACTCTTGATCCACTTTTTGTCTGTGTCTTTGCTGTGTGTCAGGTGTGACGCACGTTTAGCCTGACCTGCTCTAATTCCCTAATGAGATTGCCCGTCCCCGGATATCCTATTAGACCCTGATTACCTGGGCTCAGCTCATTAGCTCTGACAAACCAATTCACCCCCTCTGTAAACCTCCACCTCAGTCCATCTCTCCATTCCTGCTCCTGTATCCAAAAAACATGCACTGTAATGTCAGGACGCCAGTGTCACCTCTCTGCTACCACAGGACACCCATAGCATACAGTAAATGTACCAATGCACCAATTAACAAAACTACTAGATACTAAAACAATGTCTGAAAATTGTGAAAAGGATGATGCAAATGATTTGATTTGTTAAAAAAAGAATAAAAAGTTGCTGGAATGTGGCACATTTTGTATTTCGTTGTGTTGCCTCATTTTTTGTTGCACCTTAAACAGACTAAATTAAGCATAAAACGAGACCATTATTTTTCTTTTGGAACCAGTTTTGTGCTTTAAAGACTTGCAAAGCTCTGCAATGTTTTTTTTCTTTTTACTTTTCTCTTATATTATGACATTTCTCCACCTGTTCCCTTCCTCTTCTTACCTTGTTCTTACATTTTTTCACCTGTTCATGTCTTTTGGCCTCATAACCTGATTTTCTCTCTCCAATCGCTTTACCTACCTCCTCTAGCTATACTCCCTCTGTTTCTCTCTCTCTCTCTCTCTCTGTCTCCTTCCTTCTCTATTTCCATCGTTGAGCCTTATCCTTTCATCTCTTATCTCCTTCATCCCCTCCAATCCTCATCTGTTCTTCACCGTGGAGGAAGGGACAGAGAAAAAGAGAGTTTTTCACTAGTGAAGCTACAAACAGTCAGCTGAGGGAGAGCATCAGAGGAGGCAGCGAGTAGACTGTGCACCCTGTGGGGCTGTGGAAGCTGAAACAGCTCAAAGGGGGAACGCAGGTGTCTGGAATCAGAAGCTGCACAGGTGCAGAAGAAGAGAGCAGGTGAGTTTCAGCATTTATGCTACGTTCTCCAGGTGCTTCATCCGCTTCTTTGTGACAGTTTAAAGTTATCCACTGCTGAGAACATTCGGAGTTGCTTTGAGTCTGCTGTGGGGATGCATCATCTTTCTTTGTGAAAGTTTAAAGAAGAGAACTTCTTATTTTGAAGAACAGGAAGTGGACTTTTGCTTTACTCTGCAACCCAGGCTAAAATTTATCAACAACTTTGTTTATTTGGGGATTTTCTGCACACTATTGCCTCTGCAAAACCATAACACTCAGCTGCTTTTCATGACATGTGATTTTATCAAATTCAGCTCCAACAGGACTCCACTCTAGCCACAATCTTAAGGTCTCGATTTCTTTCAAGCAACAGAATAATTTATCAGTCCCACTGCATCCAATGTAATGATTCCTTAAACCCTTTGAAGGTGATCTTTGGATTGTAGTGAGGCTGCCAAAGAGGATTGCAGCCCCATCCAGTTCACTTTGTCTGCAGATTTCTCTGGTGGTAGCAGGTTGTCTACTAATCGGATGACTCGATCCATGACTCCTCCAGTCTGTGTCGAAGTGTGCTTCCAAGCTACTGAACCCAATGTTGCCCATGTGGTGTGTGAGTGCACACACCACATGGATTTCCTTTTTGCCTTTTTTCATTGGCTTTAACCGAGTGTTTTAAGCTCTACAAAATGGTTTCATGTGTTTCATTCATGTGTTGGAGCATAAATGCACCTCAAACGAGAGAAAGTGACAGTAGAGAAGGAGCAGTTTGTGTTTTGACTAATACAGAAACTCCACTTCTTCCATTGTCATCACCCTCCCTCCCTCTCCAGCTGATCTCAGGGTAAAGAGCAGTCAGTAGTCAGATGCCAGGAGATTTGACTACTAAAGCTTCCCGTAAGCTCTCCTGCCGGGATTTAAAGCCTTGTAGAAACCCATCCCAAACCCTCTCACCTCTGCCCTTTCACCCTCCATACTGCATCCTGTCACAGGTTCCAGCTGCTACCTGCTCATAGGCCTTGTCCTGATACAACCTTTCACCTCTGCTGATCGATGGATGTTTAGTCTTTATTGTGCAAAACAAGCAGGTGTATGTGCAGAGCTGCAACTTTTGAAATTTTCATGTGTTTTTTAAATTTCATTTGTCCATTTGTGAAAGTATTTAGTCTATGAAACATCAAAAAATAGTGGTAAGCACCCATCACAGTTTGTCTCAGCATCATCTTAAACTTATTTAAACGTACTACTTTTTCATATTCAGAGAATTAAAAAAAAATAATGCAAATTTACAGTCATATAAAAAAGAAGAAAAGAACAAACGCTGAAAGTTCTCACATTTCAGAAGCAGGAACAAATCAAAGCTGATGGCTGACGCCCTTATTTTTTCCTGCCTGACTACCATGCAAACTGCACTGATGGATTTGTTGATAACAGACAGACAGGATTAAAACTGTATTGATGTTCCTTCTTAGAATTTTACTGTTTACCATTAACAGTAATTTTTACCTCATTCATGGAGGTTCAGGGTTTAAACTTTGAAACCTTGACGATGTGCAGAATTGTGCACATAGTTAATTGGCATCAAATTAGTCATAGGTCAGTATCCTATTACAGAGTATTAGCCAAATAAATTACACTTACTGCACGCAGTAAGTTTCAAAGTGAAACAACGAGCCAAAAGACAATGAGGACAATGAGGACACTGATCATGAGAAGTAAAGGTTTTTTTGTGTTTTTTTTTTAGTTTGCATTAAACATTAATGCAAAGTCATGTGACCCTTCACTTTTATCTGTTGTTTGACTGTGATGTTGGCATCTGAAACCTTTTCTTGTCCCAAATTTACATTGAAGGGATGCTGTTTCTCTCAAAAGTTGCAAAAAAGAACAACACATAAGCTGATGACAAAATGGACACTGAAGATAAGAGGGTTTCCTTGAGAGGAAGATTCTGATCCAACACTTTAAATTAAAAACATAAAGAATAATTTAAGTCAGTTAGTAAACCCTAAAGAGGGATATGTTATCCTCTGCATTACACAATAAAACATATGTACTAAGTGTATTTTATACCTTTAAAATAATCGAATTGCTTCCTTCTTTCCTAAATTATACACATCTATGCCTCTTTCTTCTTTGCCTTTAGTCTTTCCTTTTGCTCGTTCTATCCCCTCTTTGCTTCTGTCCCTTACAGAATTTGCTCTTTATCTTCTCTTTCCTCATGTCTCCTTATTTTATACTTTTAATTGATTCTCTTCCTACCTTTGTAGAAGAGAGGGAGGGATTACACCTGTGTGTCTAATCTTTTCTCTAGACTTGATGTGCAACAAGAATCCAATTGTTCAAGTTCAGTAATCAGGGTCACTGAGAGGATCTTATGTACCTGAGCTTTAATTCACTGCAGGGTCAAACGTGAGGACTTTGACAGTTTTGGTCAGGAGTTGTTCCACTAATATGATTAATATCTTTCATAATGAACTACATGCAGCAATAAAAACATTGCTTACTGCTCTGCTGTCTATGCAAACATGTCTAATCCATACAAGAATTTCAGATAATTTCCAAGAAAAGAAAAAATATATTTTTGTATGTTTCTTTTCCCTTTTTTTCCTACCCTATCTTACAATTTTTGTTTCTCACTTTCCTGCTACAGAGTGTCACTTGGTTTTTCATCAGTAACATCCCCAAACAACTCTCGCCATGGCAGCTGAGAAGGCTGAAATGGATGCACTGAAAAAGGAGTGCGATGGCCTTCGTGCACAGATTGAGGTGAGTGCTTCCTGCAGGGAAAAATCCCGGTATTAACCTTCAGTGCAATGTTAAACAGCCCTGTTTTCACCTTTGTGACACTGTATTTTTCACATTATCTAGTGTGGATTTCAACATTCACTTGACAAAGTGATCCCAATGATATGAGATTTTTAATTGTAAATGTGTTTCTTACCATGAATATGTCAATGTGCTTCTTCTACAGCATTTCATAGTTTTTTTGCAGAAATTGGCCCATTGGTGTGGCAAGGACAATGGAAAGATGTGTAGGGTTATTTATCACCCCAGAAATACAACATTAAACATTAACATTAAATGCTTTGATTTTATTGCAATTTTCCACTTCTGTTCACTACATTGTAATATTATGTCGTGAACCATGACTAACAGACCTACAGTAGCAAGGTTTACTGCTGCAGACACTTTGAGGCTAACCCAAACTGTTTTGGCATAAAACAGATTGAAAAACCACCTTAGAACATCTGTCATAGCTAAAGGAAACAGTATAGGTATGATAAACGCAAATAGAGACATTTAAAAAGTATATCTGTATAAAATATTATAGAGTCAAATGATATTCATTATTTGCTGTATTAGCTCAGTCGTTTGAGGGTTGATGTTAATTTTTATTTCTCTGAAAATATAGAAACAGCTACACGTCCTGATTGCCTGGAAAATTCATATTTATGTAAACTTGGAGAGACAATGTTTCACTACACAGGTGACAAAGTAAGTTAAGCATCTGTTGTCTAATTAGCTGCAGTGTAATAATAATAGTGTAATAATTACACTACAATTACTAACACTGTAACACAGTTTACTATACCAGAGTGGAAAGAAATCCACATCACCAAAAATAAAGATGGTTTTCGTTACATTGTTACCCATGGTGCTTGTATTACCCGTGTGTAGAGGTTTGTTTTCGGTGCTGTTAGTGTACTTGTCAGCATGATTAGACAAAAACTACCAAGCTGAATTTCATGGCACTCAGTGTAGAGAGGAAGCATGTGCAGAGGAAGAATCCATTCAATTTTGATCCAGATCTATAAACCCTTTCTTTAAAATTGCTATAGGTTATTTGACCTTGGTGGGGGACTTGGTGGAGTGTCTTCCTTGTTACTAATGCTAGAATTGTTACAGCGCGATCACAGAGGAAAGGCATGAAGAAAAAGGCTAACTACCTGGAGTTTACCTCCGAAATGAAATTCTTTTCTTTTCTTTCCATCCTGCAATTCTCTGTGTGACCACCAGGCGGCCCGTAAAGCTGTGAATGATGGCAGCATGACGGCAGCAGCAGCGGGCGTGGCCTCAGTGGGCCGGGTCCAGCTGAAGCTCAGGAAGACACTCAAGGGTCACCTGGCTAAAATCTATGCCATGCACTGGTCAGCTGACTCCAGGTGAGGCTGAAAGCGTGGAGTCTTTATGGAAGGAAAAGAACATGTTCGTGTGATAAAATCAAACAATTTTTTGTAGAGTTGTCTGAAGTATGAGTGTAGAGATCCAAAGAGGAACAAAAATCTGACCCCTTAAAAAGTAGAAGCCCTGCAGTTACACTTCATTTGTTTTAGATTTCTGTGTTGCTACAATAATTTGCTTCAGCTTTGACACAGCTCTAAAAACCTCTATTTAAGGCTAAATAACTTCACATATAAACATCACATAACCTGTTTAATGGCTTGAAGACAACACTTCCAACATTAGATAAATAAATATAAATGACCTGATTTATTTGGACGCTGGCATTTAATTTTTTACAGTGAACTCAATGTGCATACGGTGTAATGAAAATGAAAGGTTGGCTGGAACATGCTTTTATTACTTTATTAATTATAAAACAACCAGAGCCACCATAAACTTCTGATTTCACACATTTATTATTATTATTAATATGCTTGTGAGTTTGAGATCCACATTTGCAGGATGCAGACATTCGTTTTGGTTAATGACAACCAAACTGCTTCACATCTAAGCAAACTTTAGATGCAGAAAGGGGATAAAATCCAACACTTATTCAGGCCAAATGAATTTAAAATGATAAATGTTTGCTGCTACAACTTATTTCTATCAGCCACTAGAATATTTATCATTAGTGAGATATTATTTATACCTTGTTTAAAAAGTGTTTTTTCATCTCAAACTTTTTTCAAACCACATTTAAAATAATGAAGATTTAAGCACTCTCCCAACACAGTGGCTCTCCGTTTCTCTCACAGGCAGATGGTCAGTGCATCGCAGGATGGAAAGCTGCTCATCTGGGACACCTTCACAGGGAACAAGGTAGGGCTGATTGTAATATGTTATATTTACTCTGCAAGTAAAATGCATCAGATGTCAGTATGTAGGACTTCTAGCCACAGCCAGTTTACAGACCTTGTCCCAGATTAGGCTTTTTGGATATGTCTTTCTAATGCAAACATAAAAACAAAGAGTACAACAATAATAAATATTAATGAAATCAGCAATAATGACTAAAACAAAATAGGTAAAAACAGTAACGGAGGACAATGAAATGGAAAACCAAGGAGAAAATGTTCAAGCTGAGCTTGGAGCTAACTATTTATTTAGTACATCCCAACATAATTAGATTACCCTGGATTTTAGCAGTGAACTAAGTACCCAGTGACAGTTTGACTTTCTTTCTCTAAAGTCGAGTTTCCACTGCAGGATGTTTCCACAGGGATGAGGAAGCTTTGGAGGAGCTCAGCGAATTTCCATTGTAGGGGCGAGGGTTTAAATTCATTTCTGGGGAAATTGTATTACTCTCTAAAACATCCCTGCATGAGGGGTAGTACTGCTACATTTAGCAGCATTATAGGTCAGCCAGTCTGTTATGGTCAGTCTCCACAATAGTTAATTTATGTTTAGCATTTTGTGTGTTTTGATTCCGCTTTGCCGTGACTGCTCATCTCTTTTCCAGCAATGACTCAGTGAACCTATTTCCAAAGAAATAAATGAAGATTAATAGCAGCAAGACAAGCTTTTTATTGTTGTTGCAGAGACGCCTGTTCCTCACTTTATGCCTCATTGTTGCGTAGTCTTCTGCATCCAAACACCGGTTCTAGTGGAGTGAAACGGTTGCGTGCAAAAATCATGCGTGGAAAACACTTATTGCTTTTTCATACTTCAGTGAACTTATTATCGCAGTCCTCAAAAGCCTTTAAACTCAGTGGAAACACAGGTAACCAACAGTCTAAAGGAACATTTTAGTTCCTTGGAGGTTCTGGCTACATAGGATGGAAAAGGTTTAGAACGATAATAAATCACGTCTCCAGCCTTCAAACACTGGTTTCAGTCTGTCCATCTGGTTGTAAATATATTAAACAGAATTTCCTCTTCCCAGTTGGTTGCTGTCCCACTAAAGTCTGCTTGGGTGATGAGTGTCGCCTTCGCCCCCTCTGGTAACCTGGTGGCCAGCGGTGGTCTGGACAACATCTGCACAGTCTACAACATCAAGGCTGCCAGCCCCAAAACCCTCAGGGAGCTGGACGCACACACAGGTGAGAAGGGCGCCTTCATGCTAAATGCCTTTAAGTAGCATAAAAAGCAATGAATGTGTGTATAGTTAAAGTGGGATGCTCACAAAACTCTCTCACCTAGGTTACCTGTCTTGCTGCCGTTTCCTTAGCGATTCTGAGATCCTGACAGCCTCCGGTGACACCACCTGGTGGGTTTAATGTTTATTTGTTCGCCTTCATTTGCCTTCATTTTTTCAAAATGAATGTTTCAGTGTGGTCACCAAAGCCTTTAATCTGCCATTACAACTTTTAGTAAGTCACAGGTTAGTGTTTTATGTCCATTAGGCTAAATGCTGCACTGAAAAACAATAAACTCTATCAACACTACAATTAAAAACTACAGTAAACGACTTTAGTATTCATGCTAACATTACTGAAGAAGGACAAAAGAGCAGGTGTTAAATCAGTATTATGGCTGTGCATTTTTCCATTAACCTTAAACTACTGAGAAAACCCTCACTGACAAAACTTTAACCACGTGTTCACCAAGCTTTATCACATGCTCTACTTCCTATGTAAAAAAACAAAACAAAAAAAACACTCAAAAAGACTATATCATATGGGTCTAAAACATAAAGACAATTTGTCCTGTCTCCCTCTGCTTTTGTCCTGTCTCCCTCTGCTTTTGTCCTGTCTCCCTCTGCTCTCTTCTGTTTCCCCTCATCCTCAACCGGTCGTGGCAGATGGCTGCCCCTCCCTGAGCCTGGTTCTGCCGGAGGTTTCTT
>VUQI01008742.1:17397-32739 GCA_015106735.1 Paratilapia polleni | reverse complement strand
GAAGGTTAAGAGGAATACGGTTTTATTCTGTGAGGCAAACGGCGAAACTTGGCATCGTTTTTTTTTATGAGGATCTGTAGCGCGGGCAAGTAAGTTTAATCGCCTTATGTGTTGAAATTAAACGCTTAAGTTTTGGTTCTTGGTGGAAAATGCTGAGATGGAAAATAAGATGTTGCGCTCCTCATAGGCGTCCTTTAACAGAGTAGGATACACATGGAAGATAAGTGGGCGCTTTGCATTTTATCTAAACATGATATAGAAAAGAGATTGTACTGATAATGTAAACTAATTGCAGGACCAGTTCTACCCAGAACACGTCTTTCACGAATGACCAGTGCTCTGGTGCTCTTACACTGAAATCTCTGGTATAGTTGCTGAAAACAGCATGGTGTTTGTAGCACCCTGTCTTGCTTTTTGCAATTCCAAACATGGGTCCTCTGCCAGTTTTAAAAATGTTAAACACAATGGCAAATGCACTAAAAATAGTAGGTTGTTTTTTTTTTTTTTTCTTTCTTTCTTTTGGTCTAATCTTATTGTCTGGAAGATAATCTACATGAGTGAAAATGCTCCAGAGTTTGTTTTGAATAGCCCCAGAAGTCAACAGAAGAGTGAAATCTCTCCTGTTGTGCTTCGCACTTGAGGAACCACATTTGGCACCGAGTAAATATGAAATGGCAGATGGGTATGTTGATTATGTAAAGTTAACTCCTGCTTCTTCTCTCCACAGTGCATCCGGTGCCAGCGTCGTTGCCATTGATAACAAGATTGAGCAGGCAATGGTGAGTTTTCCACATATTTAAGTTATCTCAGATGAGATCATGTGATATGCATTCTGTGCCAGCCTGTACAATGACTTGTTTCATAACAACCTTTCCACTGCTGACACTGACATAACTATCTGATAAAGGATGAACATAAAACTCCCATAGAGGAAAAGCAGAGGAAAAATAAGCCTCAAAAACAGCCCAAACATTTAGCTTCTGTGCTGCTGGTACCATTTGATTGACAGGGGCTTTCTTAAAAAGCATTTGCAGCAATGACGCCTTAGTACAGGGAATGTTGTTTAAAAACATTTCACCTCCTACCGCTGCATGCAGTAACATCCTCCTTTGTTCGAGGAAGTGATCTGTTGTGTTCAAAAGTGTCATTTTGCATGCTAATTTTAGTTTCTCCTCTCTGTCAGGATCTGGTGAAGAGTCACCTGATGTATGCTGTTCGCGAGGAGGTGGAGGTGCTGAAGGAGCAGATCAAGGAGCTGTACGAGAGAAACTCTATGTTGGAGCGCGAGAACGCCGTGCTGAAGTCGCTGGCCAACACGGAGCAGCTCGGCCACCTGTCGAGACAGCTCAGCCAGGGCAGCAGATCGCCGCCACTGCTGCAGCAGCAACACCCGCTCATCACAAATAACACCCCCTCACCGGCTCACCACGAGGGAAGTCAGAGCGTCCCTCATCAGCCCAACATCACCTCGGCGTGATTTCCCTTCTCTTTACAAACACAGTCAGAAACCAACGTCCCACAGACAGGAGTCTGTTAGTAAAGGCAACAACTACTACCGTCCCCTTAACCCCATAAAGCAAAAGGACTCGGCTCTGTGTTCAACATGCTCCATTTGAGGACAGATCAACAACAGCGACATCTCTGTTTGCCACCAAGAGCCGTGTTTCAGTGTGTGGATGCTGCCGGCTGTAGGCCTTCATGTTATTAAGACATTTACCATCCCTTGCAAAGTCTTATTCAGGCCCTGTGTTTGGCTGCAACAGAGCTGGGGGGGAAAAAAACAGAAGAAAAAGTGGGGAGCAGGGCAGTCGGTGCGCATCAAAAAAAAACCAAACTGCATGTTGATCTTGTGGAGGAGACGGGAGGGGGGTGGTCAAGGACACAGAAAGCTTGATCTGTTGGGGCAACAAATGGGGGAAGACAGCAGTGTATCCCTGTGAGGGACCAGAGTGGTGACGAGGGTCCTTTTAAAACATCCAGCAGGGACTGACCTCCCCAGTGTCCGCACCCCACATCACTCCAGGGCTGGAGGAGGCCAGAGTGCAGAGAGGGGGAGGGAGAGGTGAGATGGAAGATACTTCTTTCCTGAGCGCAACAAGACGCCGCCAGCAGGCGGCTCGGCTCGAGTGGAGCGAGTCGAGAGCCTCGGCTTGTTATATGCTGCATCAAAAAGCTTGTGTTGTTATCTCAGAGCCACCATATGTTTGACATGAATCATAATAAATTTTCATTAGTTCAGTTTTAGTATTTGCATTTATTTATTTCAGGGCTGCTATTTTCATAATGTAAATGAACAATGTCATTGAGATACTTATTAAAAACAAAAAAGAAACCTTTCTCTTTGGTGTTTTGGTATCTTAGAATCTGTCAGGTATTAAATTTGGTAGTTTCTTGCAACTTGTAGTTCTCAACAAGTGGGCAATAAGTTCCAAAAATAGATGTTTTTTTTTTTTGTTTTTTTTTCTCTCGTCATGAAATAGTGCTAACACTAAAGCCGAGCTTACATTAGATTAAATCCAGGTTGAATGTATATTTTGTAAAGTGTAAAGTATTAAGAGCATGGGCTGTTTGTATGGGAGAACACCTGTTGTTTAAGATATGTGATGGGATGTTTTGATAAAGAAAACTGTTGATTAACTTTTTTCTAGACTTTCTTCGTCAAAACGAAAATGAATTTGCTGGGTTTGGGGGGTGTGAAAAGCTGTGAAAATTGTTCGACCTACTTTATAACCAAAGACGCAAAGCTGTGTAAGTCTTTCTTTTCCCATTTTTAAACGCGCACTTATATATTTTTTTTTCTACTCTCTCCTTCGCTGTACTTCTTTGTCGCCGTTTTGCATATTCTGCATGATCTATAATCAAACCACTTTCTTACCTCATGTTTTTATCCAGCGCTCTTATTTTTCTGTTAGTCTGTGAATGATTGTCAGAGAAAGGGATGGGAGGATGGAGTAAGTAGCTGATGGTATGAAATGGTAAAATGGGGAAACGGCGTCAAATGGAAGGAAAAATCTTGTGCATAAGATAGTCAGAAAAGGAGCCATCTTTCTTGTTTTCACGTGAACGCTGGGGTTTGTTACATTGCAGATTTTGATGAATGCAGCATTTAATTGTAATGCACAACACTTTGCTTAGAATAGAAACAAAAAAACAGCTAAACAGTAATACTCGCAGCAAAACAAACAATCTAAACTATTAAACATTTCACATTTTAAAGCTGGAACCCAGTCAGCTGTGTATGAGCATATTATGGGATGTCCTATCTGTGTCGCATCTTTTGTGCCTCCTCTGCCGACGCCTGCTGTCATCGGGCAATCGGCTTGTTTCTCTGTGGCTTAGAACCAAATTGCTTGGTAATTGTACAATCAGTCATCTTTCTTTTTTTTCGCAAATGGGCTTCTTTCTTTTATTTTTATTTTTTTTCCTGTTCTTTCATTTGAAGGAGATACCGTGTACATGCCAAATGTACTGTATGAAAGTGATCACTGAGCCTTGGAGAAAATATCTTAACGATGCCCTTGTAATGTGCTGTTCAGACACTTTTAGTTTTCAGTCAAAAACAAAAAATAAATTACTGTTTTATTATGAGAATGTCTTCATGTGTTTTATTCCCCCTACACCTCTCTGTGTTACAAAAAGCAACCCTTTCAACATTATTCAGATATTTTGTAAGCAGCAAAATTACAAAATAAAATTAGTCACTTCCTTAAATCATTAACGTATATATATATATATTTTTCCTTTTACCTAAATCTGTTTTTTCTTTCAGGCAAATAAACAGAAGTGTAACATGAAAGAGTTGCTGCAGGTTATACAAACATGATCAGGAGGACAAGTCCTGCACAGGAATAAAAGTGAAGTCATTAGTGCAGATAGATCACAGCAGGAAACACTGGGTCAAACTGCCTAATTTCGTGGGGAACCAACATAAAGTCCCAGTGACATCCAGTAACTGTGTGTAATGTCCCTTTGTTTCTACAGGTACAGAAAACACCTGTGAATTAAATTTTCCTGTGAAATAAATGTTATTTTTGGAAACAGTCAAACTACACTCACTGGTCACTTTATTAGGTACACCTGTTCAACTACTCATTGATTCTATAATATCTAATCTGCCAATCGCATGGAAGCAACTCAGTGCAGTTAGGCGTGTAGACAGGGTCAAGACGACCTGCTGAAGTTCAAACCGAGCATCAGGATGGGGAAGGAAGGTGATTTAAGTGGCATGATTTACCTCCTGCACAGGGGTGTACCTAATAAAGTGGCAAGTAAGTGTATAATAACCCCCTCTTTCAATAATTGTAATTAAAAAAAATTCACAATGACAACAAAACTCTGACCGTGTTTACGTGCTTAATGAAGCATCCAGCCTACTGTGACCTAATTATATCCCTGTCACAATCATCTGTCGTCTTCCAAAAATTCCTTAGTCACTGATAATATTCTGCAGAAACAGGTTGCTCATTCTGAGGAAATTATTTTTCCAAGGAGGAAGAAGGAAGCAGATACCTGCACAGATCAAGACATCACTCATCAGCTTCCTGACATTTCAGGCATAAATTTGCATAAAGGTAGTTTATTTTCAAATCAACATTGTCGTATAACCTGATATGCTTCAATACCTTAAAAATAACATCTACTAACAGCTGAAAGTTCCTTTTCATTTATTAAACACACCACTGGCTGCCATGGTCTCTTCGGTTCTCCCTCCAGGCAGTGGCTCAGTTTCAGTTGTTTGGCAAAGACTGAATATCTTAAATCCAACTGCATACCCTAACCATCCTGATCTTAAGCACTGACAAAATATGTGATACGTGTGATTTATGTGAGCAAAGATTCTGGATGCAAATGTCTGTCAGTATGACTTAACTGAAGCTCTGTAAAAACTGATCATTAAATTATCTTTGCTCTTTAGTTAACGTTTACTTGTGAAGGGAAGAAAATGCATAAGTAGAGACGGCCTTCTTCATAACCACCTTTTGTCTCTTTGAATTGCAGAAATCTGTTGACACATACAACTAACACATATTCCAGCAGGTGGTAAAAGAGTCAAACATGCTAGTCCGAGTAAGTCATCCAAACTGAGTTAGGCTCTGAGTTGATACCCTTACTCGCACTTTTTCTGGAGAAAACACTGGCTTCCTTGGAATGGTGCTCTCTGTGATTACAGGCGCCATCCTGTGGATCCAGTTTCCCTCTCAGAGTTACATCTAATCTCATCAAGTATGATTTAGGTCAGATTAAAGGTAGAATGAAGATTTAACCCATTTTATTTACCCCTTGACTTTCGGATGGCCTTTGCTTATTTGAAGTTTTTTTTTTTTTGTTTGTTTCATTGTGTTCATAACTTTTTCATTGCCCTGCTGGAAATAATGAAACACGTTGTGTATTATGAACAAAAATCAACAATTTTTTTTTATGTGACCCAAATTCATCCTTTAATTGAAAAAAAAAAAAAAACAAGTACTTTTCTGAGCTTTTCTTTTCTCTGCTAAAATTTAAAGGTCATAAATGATCTTTGACTAAGCTGCAGCGTGAAGGAGCAAACAAAAAGGCAGCGTCGGACTCCCAACTGGCACATTGCCGCAAACTAAAAAACTGGACCAACAAGGTTTTGTGTCAGCCACATACTTTCCACACAGTATATGTGTTCATGCTGCAGCACGTTCACCTCGTACAGGTATGTGTTAACAATGGGGAGGGTTTTTGACATCACTGTGAGCAAACACGATTCAGTAAATGCAACTCTATGAATGAAGGAAGAACACTAAAATCAACATTTCCACTCCCTAATTATATTGTCCTCTTGACCTGACATGTTCTGACTCATGGCAGGTATTAAAATGTCTGTCAAAGGTCAGGATAGGTCATGTTCATATTCAGCAGAACATACTGGGTTTATTAAAAACTGGTGGAAAGCAGCTTTTGCAGTTTTAAAGTAACAGTACTTCAGTATATCTGTGTTACATCACTTCATACTTCTACTTCACTAAATTTGAGAAGGAAATATTGAATTTTTTATATTCAATTCTATGACCGTATAAATCAAATTAACATTAATGAGCCCAGCAAGACATTTAATCTATAAAGAACATTTGATTATATAAAGAAAAGAAAAGAAAACAGTCACATGAAACGTTTACTCCCCTTCCCTATTACCGAAATTAAACTGTTATTTAGAGTTAGTTAAAGTAAATCCAATAAATATATTATGAAATAACATTTGGAATAATCAGCACTTTCATTTTTAGTTATAGTTTGTTGACAGTGGTCTGGCACCTTTATGGGAGTCACATCATGAATGTGAAACTTTTTCTTCAAACAGAGTAAATAAATGAGGTCAGATTTCTCTATTACAGCACTGAATCAGCTAAGAATGTCTAGTGTTGTGGCCACATATCATCACACAGCACAGAGGAAGGAAGTCTTATTCAATCACAGGGGTGATTTGTACATGGCAGGAACTGTCCACATTATACACGTGTATGTATGTGCGTCTGTGTATCACTGCGTGTGTGTTATATAAGGGCAGTTACTCACCATTCAGTCATCTGTAACCACGCCTGGCAATTACTGAGGATGAAAGTTTACTGTTACAGAGTAACACTCTGCACTCTTCTGACTCACCACTGCCATCAAGTGTAACAGCAGATTCACACTGCCTCATGCACATGGCATTAACGCACAGTGTAAGACTGTAGTGCCATCATGTGGGTATGACATGAAAGTAGCTTCTAATGTATAGACTCACTGGCCACTTTATTGGGTATACTTATTCAATTGCATGTTAACACAAATATCTAGTAGGCCAATCACATGGCAGCAACTCAGTGCATTTAGGCATGTCGACATGGTCAAGATGACCTGTTGAGGTTCAAACCGGGCATCAGAATGGGGAAGAAAGGGGATTTTGATCGTGGCATGGTTGTTGGTGCCAGACGGGCTGGTCTGAGAATTTCAGAAACTGCTGATCTCCTGGGATTTTCCCACACAACCATCTCTAGGGTTTACAGAGAATGGTCCAAAAAAGAGAAAATGTCCGGTGAGCAGCAGTTCTCTGAGCAAAAAAGCCTTGTTGATGCCAGAGGTCAGAGGAGAATGGCCAGGCTGATTTGAACTGATAGGAAGACAACAGCAACTCAAACAACCACTCGTTACAACCAAGATATGCAGAACAGCATCTCTAGACACACAACACATTGAACCTTGAAGGAGATGGGGTACAGCAGCAGAAGACCACACCGGGTGCCACTCCTGTCAGCTGAGAACAGGAAACTGAGACTACAATTTGCATAGGCTCACCAAAATTGGACAATAGAAGTCTTGATTTCTGTTGAGACATTCGGATGGTATGTTCAGAATTGTGTGTAAACAACGTGAAAGCATGGATCCATCCTGCCTTGTATCAACAGTTCAGGCTGCTGGTGGTGTAATGGTGTGGAGGATGTTTTCTTGGCAAGGGGACTTTCGGCCCCTTAGTACCAACTGAGCATCATATAAATGCCACAGCCCACAGGAGTATTGTTGCTGACCATGTGTATCCCTTTATGAGTGTACCCATCTTCTGATGGCTGCTTCCAGCAGGATAACAAGTCATGTCTCAAAGCTCAAATCATCTCAAACTGGTTTACTGAACATGACAGTGAGTTCACTGTATTCCACAGTCACCAGATCTCAATCCAACAGAGCACCTTTAGGGTGTGGTAGAACGGGAGATTCTCATCATGGATGTGCAGCCGACAAATCTGCAGTAACTGCGTGATGCTGTCATGTCAACATGGACCAAAATCTCTGAGGAATGTTTCCAGCACCTTGGTGAATCTATGACATGAAGGATTAAGGCAGTTCTGAAGGCAAAAAGGGGGTCCAACCTGGTACTCATAACTAATAAAGTGGTTGGTGAGTGTAAATGTATTATGGCTGAATTATTATTTCTGATTGGAGAGTTTACATTTCTCACTGTGAATACACTTTAACCTATACCCATTAAAGTAAGGTTTCTGTGTTTGGGACAGAATTTAAACTGGATGAGATTCTTCTGTTCCTTCTCATTGGTCCACTAAGATGGCTTACTGTCACAAAAGTATCAGTGCTATAAATAATATTTATTATTTGCACCAGTGCTAGGGCCTTTTCCCCCCACACTGCTTATACAGTCATATCTAGGGCTTTTTATATTGCTGTGTATTAGGACAGTTTTACATACCATTGTGGGTACTTATAGATCTGAATGAATTTCTTGATTTGTCAGGTATTTAATCTGGTTGTTCATCTTAACCATAATAATTTCTTATTCAATTAGATTTATCTGTGTACTGCAATGTAAAATAATAAAGAGCAGTGATGATGTCCTTACTGCAGCTCCGCGGTTTGAACTTTGCTTATAGCTCAGTAATGGCACTACTGGGAATAATCTAATCAATGAGTCACTGTTAAAGTGAAAACACAGAGATGAGTGAGCGGATGACTTCAAAGTTTGAAAATAGAGGCGGCAGTCATCGCTGCAGTACTAGTTTGTAACAGCAGATGGCGACATCGACCGGGTTTCAATAAACAGTAACGTTCATCTAGAAAGCTCTTTCCTCATCGGCTACCTGAAAGGTTTTACTACTTCGCTTTATAAACTTGCTAAAACCCAACTGAGCTGCTTATTTTCATACAAAACAACGGGGAGCGGTAACATTTGGTGTTATTTAAAAGTAAACGCAGCACCGCTATGGTTAAAGAGTGGGCAGAGCAGTGCACAATACGACCGCCCACTTGCTGATGGTAGCAGGTCATGCGGCCTCCAGTGTTTTGATCCACAGCTCTGACAGACAGGGTAGAGATGGCGGAAAACTGGAAGTCCGGGTGACTGTCTCAAGCAACCCTGCTATTGTGATACAACTCTGTTGTACCTAATAGGACGGGAATTCTCCGGGAAGCTGGCGGCTGTGTACTGCTCTCGATTCCGGTCGGAGGACATGGATATTAGGGCGGAGGGAGAAGCGGAGGAGCGCAGGTAAGTGACAGTTTGGGCAGTGTTGGTATCCAGCTAACAGCCATGATTACATAAACAACACGGCTACAGATTTATGCCAATGATAAGCCACTTGCTGCTTATAAAAAGGCGACCAGCAGTGAACTGATTTAAGATGAGCTATCGTAAAAATGTCAGGCTAACTGGCGAAATACTAATACCGGAGTATTAGCTGTGAAGCTAGGCTAGGCTAACCTGACATGTCAGGATTTGACAGTCTGGAGCTAACAGCCTTAAATGCATGGCTTGCCCGATTCCAAAGGTCATCTCTTGTATTATTTACTGTGTAATAAAAATATGGCGGCATTAAAAAGCACATTTGGAAGACAGGGCGAGGGCATTGATTCGTTAGCGTTATTAGTGCTGTTAGCTATCACACAAATGAGTGCGTTTGCTAACAGCTATACTGCTCTCACACAATTAAAGTAATTGTTCTCTGATACAGTTAAAAATATGGTTAGTATCAGCAAGCTACACGGTTGGTTATTTGATACAGGTTGCCTGAAGACAAATAAAATTTTTAACAGTGTGAGTACGGGAAGACTTGGGTTCAACTATTTGCCAGTGTTTTTCTGCACTCAGATTAGCAGGACACATCTTGATAACATTTAGATCCTCTTTGCATTAGATGTTTCTTGCGGTCTCTCTGGAGGAACATGCACAGCTACAAGAACAGAATGGAAGTTAATCCTTAAACCTCAATAACCTCTCTGAATGTAGAGGAATTTTACTCCTGGATGTGGAGGCACTAATTACATAACTGCACCACACACACACCTTTGCTGTCACACAGCAGTATGTGGAAAATGCTCTAACCTCCAACCCCTTTCTCCCTGCGTTACATGATGTGATTTGATTAGTTGGCACTGTGGCTTCACTCGTGATGCAACTGCTCAGAAATGCTGCTTCATAAGAAAGAGACTTGTGTTCACCATTGTGCTTCTGGGTTTTATTTACTTTCTAAGCTAGCCATTCTGCACATGCACTGTATCTGCCTGAGGAAAAGAAAATGTTTGGCTGCATCATTATTGTTCAAATTAGGCTACATTGAAGAACTTTCAAATCTAGTTTCCTCTTTGATTCAGTGCACTCACAAGCTTATAACATGTAAAGTTTTGTGTTTTGTTACAGTTGTGTTTTCTGTTGTCTACTGCATTTAAGCGTGTATTTCATGCTAAAGACATAAGGAGCACATGTCCAGTGCTCCAAGAATGCACCCTCAGTGGTTAACAGCTGGGGTTTTTGTCCTGCTGGTGAAATTTTTTGACTCTACGTTCTGCTGAATTGAAGGGGAAAGAGGAAGTCCTATATCTGAGCCAGCACTTTATGGCTCCTGGGGGAGTGTCTTTTGTCTTGCATCTGACACTTTTGGAGCAACAACTTTCCATAGCTGACTGTATCCTAGAGATAAGGCCCTGAGCGCTGACTGGGTTCATATCAACTAATGGATTTGTTTTGCAATATACTGTATGATGTTAAAATCAGACTTTATGAAGGTACTTGTAAATATTCTACTGGACTCTCATTAGGTTCAAGACTCGTCTTTTGTTTGCATTTGCACACAAAATCTGGGATAACTGTCATGTATCATAAGGTCAATAATGGGTCCAAAAATACTGACTCTTGATAACACTTAGCATATAGTGATACTGCTCACACATTCATTAACGGTTAGCACTCCTAGTAAGTCCCTGAATTGCTGAGTATGGCTTTTAATTCTGGAAAAAGCATTTCGGTAAAAATGAGTAATAGTTTAGTCAGCCATAATGCTAAGACCAGCACCTCTGTACCTCCTCCCTCCTTTGTTTAACTTCCCCCTTCATCCCGTCTCACTCCTTCCTTCTTCCCTGCCTTCCAGGAAGGAGCACTGGAAGCTGCTGTCCAGCCTGAAGATCACAGTGGAGGGCCTCTTGTCCACCAACAACCCCAACGTGTGGTCGCGGTATGGCGGCTTGCAGCGGCTACACAAGGACATGAACAACATCCTCAGTCATGGATTGAAGAATGACCAGGTCAGCAAGTACAACTCGTATCGGGTCTCTTTTTAAAAAAACAAAACAAAAACTTTTTCCTGTTTTGTAAAACTTTGTCCACAAGCTCTAGTCAGTTGTGGCATTTTTACAGGACAGGGTTGGCATTCGTTAAAATAACACCTGCAAATGCACACGGTTGGTGAAAAGAAAGAATGCTGACTTTCTTGATGTATCTGGTCACCTGATTACCCCGTTATAATGTGCTGTCTTATTCTGGTTTGGTATGAAGAGAAGAATGAACCCTGAACTGAAGGTAAATGCGACCATAGCTTTAGATGTTGAGACAAACGTCTTAGCAACCTACAGAAATTATTTAATGCAGAGAAGCTGAAGAAAATCCATATCTTCCTTACAGGTTGATACCTTATATACTGTAACTAGAATAATCTCGCCAAGGTTACTGTACTTAACTAAAGTCAGACTAAAAACTAAAACTATCTCTTTAGTTTTAGTTTTTGTTAACATGATCAAATTTGTCAACACAGCCTGCCTGATGAGGTTTTTGGTGCACATGTTTGTGATGTTTACATGACTAAAATTTACCAAGTGTTGTGTTTGTATTGTAAAACCTATTCTGAACTTACGCCTGTTAAATATTCTACGTATTAGTATAGTAATTAAAAGACTAAAACTAACACTGTAACTAATGAAAACTAAACATTTTGAAACAAAACAAAACTTAAATGGGCAAACTGACTCTGGAAACTACCCGAACCTCAACTGAATTGAAAACAAAAAGTCAAAATGACATAAAATACAAACTAATTGAAACAGCAAAACTAAACCATAATAACTCTGGCTGGCAGGAAGGACTGTGATACGTGTTTAATCACATGGTTTATAAATCTAGAGGTTTTTTTTTTCTTTTATTTGTCAGGCAGGTCATGAGTTGACCTCCTAAAATATAAGGAGAATATAGTATTGAAACTTTATTATGTTGGTTGAAGCTGATACTTTTGAAACTGGGTCATGCATTCCACTGGCTCTGTGTTGCAGGTGTACTACAAGCAGAGAGACTATTGGCCATTTGTTTGGTGTGTTCGCTACATCAGCCCCCACCTCGCCTCACATGTCGAACAGGTATGCTCAGCTGGGTTGATGGTGGTATGTAACTTTATTTTATTTTTTTAAACTTTGCTGGCACACAAATGTTTCTACTAGACTTTCTTTGCATGTTAACTTAAGTACACAGCTTTATTGTCACATAAAGGCAACACTAACTACTTGTACAACAATGTAATTCTGACTGTGATGGGCAGGTTGTTTTTTTTTGGTTTGGTTTTTTTTTTTTTTACACTGGTTTTTAGTGCAGTTTCTCTCCCTGTGAGGTTAGTTTACTTCCTGCTTAGTCATTTTGTTTCTTGGCTTGTTTGAAAGCTTAAAACATTGTTGGAGTTTTTGGGTAGTTTACAGTAAATGTGGAACCTGCAAAGTGGGCTGGAGGGTTTCAATTCTGTATTCACGAGCTACAAGGGATGTGCACATGTACTGTATTTTTATTTTGTATTTTTACTCTTGTTGCCATTATTATCTGTTTTTGGTTTTGAGAATGTGGCGGCTTTCATTAGAGAGCTTAGCAGTCAGGCTGCAAAAGCAGTAGTGTGTATTATCCAAGTAGCCATTGGTTTTATATTTTGGTGATGGAAGAATTTATTTGTTTGCTACTGACCCAACGGAGGAAGGTTGTGTTGTAAAGATCAAGTCAGTGCTGTCTTGTGGAGAAAAACAGTAGTTCATTTTGTGTTGAGCTGTAATGTGCACTTGGCCCACCAAGTGCTAGATTTGCTGGAACTGTCTCCCTTTTGTGGCAAAACTGCATGAAGTGACGTTAGAATGTGTTTGAGAAAAATGACATGCACCTTATACTAAATTTCTTGCAAAATGCCCACAAAGTTCACATTATCCAATGCCCTGAGCAGAGGAACTACATGTGCTTGATTGCTAACTTTTTGCTTCCTAGTGTGTTGTGGAAAATGGTCACCCTTTAACCCAGGTCCTATCTGTCAAGGGTTAATGGAATTATGTAACACCAAATGGACTTGGAGTAGTTGTAATCTAATTATCCTCATTATCCCCTGTGTTACAGACCAGCAGGGCTTTGAGCTCACTCAGGCATAATGTAATCATCATGTGATGATTGTTTGTTGTTCATATCTGAGCTGCCACCCTCTAGTTTTGTGCTGCTGGTGTGTTTTATCACTTCGCATTCCACTCATTTCTCTCTGTATTTAGACTGTCAAGCCTGTTATCTACTTCTGTCTCTTCTTCCCCGTTCCCATAGCTTGTTAGATGAATAGGTGGAATGCCATAGAAATGGGAAGACTTCGGGGGCCACGTTAAAAAGATGCCTTCTTGTGTGTGATTATAGATTGACTCAAGATATGATTACAGCGAAACTCAAAAGAGGAGGAATTAGGCTGACTCAGTGTTGGTGTAATCTTTCTTGCAGCAATAGAAGTTTGTTTGCAGTAAATAGAAGATGATCTGGCTAGGTGGTATAAACAATGAGCCACCAAGGTTGAACTCCAAAGCCAAAGGCAGTACCCACTGAAATGTCACCAACACAAAATTCTCTTTAGAACACCCCTTGGTGATGTTTCATGGGCTCATTAACAGGAACGTTTATGGTCTACCAGTTTGATTATATAACAAGAGATGAAAATGTGCTTTTATAGTCATATAAATGTGTTAGCCTGTGTTAGCTCTTTCCCATCTACCATTATGTTTCACACACCTTTCTTTCTTTCTGTCCTTCCTCAGTTCAGGCACCTGGAGCCGATACTGAGCAGTGGGGTGCAGAGTTCTGGTGAAAGGTACAAGGCTGAGCGTTGGCTGCTTCACAGCTTACAGGTTCACATGCTGTCGGCGCAACTCCGACCTCTGCTCAAGCATCTGGGGCATACACGTAAATACTACAATGGTGAGTGTCATAATAATACTCCAGTTTTGATATATTTGTATAAGAAATTGTCGTGCTGTGTAAAATATATTAACTTGCTCCTTATTTCTCCTTACCTCTTTCTCTGTCTGTCTTGCAGATGATGCTTTTCTGCTGAGCGAGCCTCATGTGACTGCCATGTTCCAGTGTCTAGAAGCGGTGGAGCAGAATAATCCCAAACTGCTTGCCCAAGTAGACACTGTTGGGGTGGGTCTTCTGACACATTTACATATACATCGCACCACCTGTGTGATGTATATGTGGGATAAAAATACAGACATATTTTGCTCTTTTACTGAAGAGCAAAATAGCAAAACTCAAGTTTTACACCTATGTAAAACTTGAGTCACTTTGTAATAATGTTTTTTTTCTGTAATCATATCTTTTTACAGCATCATTCTGTTGTTAATCACCACCCTCTTTGTCAGTCTTTGATGAGCAGTATTATCCTCCTCAACATTTGCACGACTCAGAACCTAGGTTGACTTTGAAGTGAGTAAAATTTTAAAAGTGGGTAAACCCTTTAATTTTTTTTATCGCTTCCTTTTGACCCCCCCAGCTGTCCCCACTGAGGGGCCCAGCATGTCTGGGTCTGTTGAAGAGCCAGAGCCTGTGTGTCTTGCCAGGATCTAGTGGGGCCTGGAGGAACGCTGACACGGCTCCCAGAGGAGAATCTCTAAGCCGCAGACTCACCACCTCCAACTGCTCTCTGCGAGAAGCAGTCGCCACCAGCCACAACTCTGCAAGTACTACAGCGGCTGGATCCCCAAACAGCAGCAGCATAAGTGAGAAAAGGCTGAAATGTGGATTTCTTCATACTGTTTTTATATGTAGTTTTTTTTTTTTTTCTGATTCAGCCTGATACTTAAAGTAGCATAGCTGTCATATACACTGTTCTTAGCCTTGTTTTGCAGGCGTAGTTTCCTCATTACGTTTATTGATCAGTGTCATTATCCGTTGAAAATATCTTGGAGGTCATGATTGTTTAATCAGTATTTCTGCAGTATTTTGCAGAACCTGGGTCAGAAATAGAAAGAAAGTTACTTTGTGTAAAGATCTCATCAAAGAAGTTTATCTCAGAAAAGACTTGATGTTTTTTGTCTCTGCAGTGAAAGATTTTGAGCTTGTACACAGAGAGGAGTTGGTCACTATTTTGTAATCAGTGCGTGCAAGTATACTGGGGGTGGGTTTGGGGTGAGGCACTATGAATACACTACAGTTTGTATGTGAATAGACTGACTGACTTAACCGTACAGAGGCCTGATTGTTTGTGGGTATGGTCAGTTGGTGAAGAATGTGTTGATGCGGCGTGCAAAAGTCAATGTCCTGAGCTGAACGTGCTTACTAAAATG
>VUQI01008740.1:6133-20899 GCA_015106735.1 Paratilapia polleni | reverse complement strand
CTGCAATAGGCCTAGGCTGCTGGGGGCTTCCCATGATGCACTGAGCACTTCCTCTTCCTCACTTTCTTTCACTCTCCATGTGTTTATACACCATTTGCATTTAATCATTAGCTATTATTAACTCTGTCTCTCTCCTATAGGTGTGCCTTTTTGTCCTGTCTCGCTCTGCTCTCTTCTGTTTCCCCTCATCCCCAACCGGTCGCGGCAGATGGCTGCCCCTCCCTGAGCCTGGTTCTGCCGGAGGTTTCTTCCTGTTAAAAGGGAGTTTTTCCTTCCCACTGTTGCCAAGTGCTTGCTCATAGGGGGTCGTCTGATTGTTGGGGTTTTCTGTCTTTTCTGCCTAATTTGTAGGGTCTTTACCCTAAAATATAAAGCGCCTTGAGGCGACTGTTGTTGTGATTTGGCGCTGTACAAATAAAATTGAATTGAATTGAATTGAATTGAATCAGTCATGGATTGGCCTCACCAGAGTCCGGACCTCAACATTATTGAAGCAGTGTGGGATCAACCTGACAGAGAACAGAATAAAAGGCAGCCAACATCCAAAGAAGAGCTTTGGATGTCCTTCAAGAAGCCTGGAGAACTATTCCTGAAGACGACTTAAAGAAATTACAAGAAAGCTTCCTAAGAGAGTTCAGGCTGTTGAAGAATAAAGGTGGTCATACCAAATATTGACTTTCAAGCTTGTTAGAATTGTACAAAGTCTGTTTTTGCCTCATATACTGTATTTCCATGTATGTTTACACATGTTTCAATAAATCTCTGTGCCTGTTTCCCATTTTCCTAGCAAAATATTAAAAAAAAGAATGAGGGGTGGCTCAAGTCTTTTGCACAGTACTGTATATTGAAATTATATTATTTTTGTTGTTGCATGTATAGATTTAATGAGGACTGCATATTATTTATGCAGGACAACAATAAGCTGTCTTGACCCCATGTCAAAAAATAATGAAAGGTATGACTATTATACGCTATGTCAATATTCTTTGGAGACTTAAGAGTTTAGTGTCTGCAGGAAAATTAGTTCCGTCTTAAGTTATGGTATTAACAGCTGGCTTGAAAACCAGTGAGGTCTAAAGTTCAAATATCTATTCTCGGTAAAATGGCAGGGAAAATTATAGGTAAACCCAAAACACCTCACACCTTAGCAGTCCACTATTTGGCAGGATAAAAGGATTTTAGCTGACCGCTTCAATAGGCCGTTTGTGTAAGTATATCCATTTTTAATATTCATTTGTCCCCTTTGTCTGTTAAACTTTTTAATGAGTAGCCGTGCAATACAGACAGAGCATAAGGGAGGCTCTAAGTTAAGTGCAAGTTATGCCAGGTAGAAATATCACATGTATGAAGGCTCTATTAATAGGAATATGAAACATTAACTATCTTTTCTGATACTGAGTCATCATTTTTCAGCCCCTCGTAGCAGCAGTAACTGCTGTTGCCTTTTAGTTTCATCCGATAAATCGAGTCACGTTCTGGCTGTGCCGTGGCTTCAACACAACTCCACTTTGGATTCAATGCCCAGCGGAAATGTTTCAGAAGAAATGCGTCTTCAAGCAGCCTGTCTTTCAGCAGTTAGACTTTGTGTTGCTTTGTTCATTTGTTTCATTTTTTAATGTGCAGTGTCTGAACTGTTTTTCTCTCTCTTTGATTGCTCAGTCTTTCTCTCACTTCAACTGAAAACTTTACTTTTATTCTAAACAATAATTCATCCCTAAAAGGAAACCCACAAAAGAATTATCATAAAACAAAGAGTGGCATAAACTCATCCATCAGACTGTGACAAACCATAATTTACCATAACTATTTATAATAAAATCTTGCCCTAATAAACATAACCAGTGAACAATAATGTGTCAGTAATATGCGTGCACAGCTTTGTCTTTTCTTGTAGAATTGGTCAGCCACAGTAAAGACTTTAAAGGGAATTCTAAATATGATTACCTCTAAAATACATATACACTATGATCATGATTAAGTGCAACCAATAGTGTTTACTGGCCAAAGTGCACTATTTGTATCAATAATGTACATGCCAATAATAAACAGATATTGTTCTTACTGAGCTGCATTTTGAATATAATTTCAAATGCATTCAAATTAGAGATGTAATACACATCCACCCACCTTATGAAAAACATGTCTGCATTTATCTGTCCATGAAATATGAATGATGTTGAATGGAATGGCCTTTTCCACAAGTCAGATAAAGGTTTATTGAAGGCCAGAGTGAGCAGGATAGAGGTTGCCATGGCTACAAGTGTGAAAAGGGCATCTGATCAGACTTCTGACCAGTCAATTAATCTTGGAATTGCATTTTCTTTTATCAAAGGTTCACTCATGATTCAAAATTAATTGCTCAGAATAAAAAGAAAAAAGGAAAGGCTGAGATTGTGGGGAATCAAGACGCTTTGCAAAAGTACAGTAATGCTAGAGTCTTAAGATTAAGGCTGCCACAGGGGAAGATGGGTGAATACTTAAGATGGATTGAAGTCTGAGTATTTAGTTTGCTCTCAATGTGCACTGAAAGAGAAAGCTTATTATTCAACAAAAAATATTATGAAAGACTTAACTTTCTCCTGATTTTAAAGATGAAAAAATGTAAAGTCATGCCCTCTTTTTGATCTTGCAACTGTTGCAAGGCCATAATGTGGACTCAAAAATTCAAACTTCTTTAAGAGTATGTTTTTTTTTTTTTAATGATAAAAACAGTGGTGTATAATGTGCTATATATTAAAGGAGGTAATTCATATAAAATACTTATAGTATAATACACTGTGATGTTGTCAACAGTGCTTTCATACTTTAAAGATGAAATACAAGATTAGTGTATCTGGTTTGTTGACTTTTTTTTTTTACCTACTGAACAATGTATTTAACCTTCAGGTACTGTAACGTGAAATTCTTACATCAACATACCAGACAGCGTATACACTGATAGGTACAAGTACAGGTACAGTTAGATGCAAAAGTCTTGAGGCACTCCTCATTTCTTCATATTTTGCTTCCAAGGAGTCAGGCTTTATGTAATTTTGTGAAAAAAAGTGGTCTTGAGCAATAGTTCTCCAGGTCTCTGGAGGTCTTTCAAGTTTTTCTTGTCATTTTCAGTCCAGTCCTTGTACCTGATGATTTTCAGAGGAGTATTTTTGTTTGTTTATTTTTTGTTTAAGCCACTTAACACTGACCTATGAGTCAAGCATAAATAAAGGCACCTAACTCAAGGGATGAACCAGTGTTGTGTCTACACATAACAGACACCTTAGCAAAGAGTGACTTTGAAATTGTATCTTTAGGCACTTTGTTACTCGCAGCCTGTTGCAAAAAGACATATTTTGTTCCAATTTCTTTAGTTGAATCTACAAAAATGCCAAAGATAACACAGTTTGACAGGCATAAAATAGTATTTTGCACCAACAAGGTGATTCCCAAAGAGCTATTAGCTGAAAACTTGGCATATCTCGGCATGGTGTGCAGTGTGCTGTTAGAAAATTTGAAGAAACTGTACAAGTGGAAGACAAAAGAAGAAATGTCAGGCCTACAGTATCTGAAAGTCATGTCCTTATGAAATAGGAAAAAAATCCAGCAGAGACCTGACACAGGACCTGAGAGATGCTTTGGGCTCTTCAGTTGTTTGCCGAACCATCAGAAATGGTCTTAGCAGAAGGGTGGCTGCCAAGAAGCCATTCTTTAAGGAAGGCAAAACAGGCAGAAAAGGCTGAGGTATCAATCAGTGGCAACAGGTCTTATGGAGTGATGAATCCACATTTGAAATTTCTGACAGAGAACAGAATAAAAGGCAGCCAACGTCTAAAGAAGAGCTTTGAATGTCCTTCAAGAAGCCTGGAGAACTATTCCTGAAGACTACTTAAAGAAATTATAAGAAAGCTTGTCTAAGAGAGTTCAAGAATAAAGGTGGTCATACCAAAAATTGACTTTCAAGCTTGTTAGAACTGTACAAACTTGGTTTTTGCCTTATATGCTGTATTTCCATGTATGTTCACACCCGTTTCAACAAATCGCTGCACCTTTCCCATCTTCCTAGCAAAATATAAAGAAATGAGGGGTGGCTCAAGACTTTTGCACAGTACCATATATCTGTAAATATGCAATAGGCCAATATCGGCCAACTTCATATTTGTTGGGCTCCAAGAGTAACATTCTCAATTCCTTACCGATTTCCCTCAGGTGTGTGAGAGCTCATCAGAGGGGCAAACAGATTTAGTTAAATTTAGACATTTAATATATAAACTGTATGTCTCCCACTTCCAAGGACTCACCGTGTTCTCGTCACCGTAAATTTCTGAACACCTACGGAGAAGATACGCATCTTGGGGTCTGGTGAGCTAAATACAACAACATAATTTATTTGTGCACTATATCTGTGTGCGCATTTACGTCATTGTTTAGTTACGCTTGTGCCAAGAGTTTGCGTATGTGAGAAAAAGTGACAAAGTATGACATTTAACTCATTTTAGCTATTCACAAGCTGTGGGATGCTGTGGGGGTGGGGATTTCTATCACCCCTCAACAAATAACAGAGAAAAGTAAATTTCATCACCTTCTACCATGCCGTTACAGAAACACATCTCTTGCTGTCTCTCCTCACTGTATCCACACTGTCCTTGTAGTATCACATCCTCCTCCCACCTCCCCCCTCTTCTGTCACACTCATGCCTCCCTCTTTAAAACAAGGCAGGAGGCGGTTTGATTATCATAATCCAGTCGCAGCTAATTAGGATAGGTCAGTTGGTACAGTTAAACAGTGTCTGTCCCCTTCTATGCTTTCTGCTCTTCCTCCATCATCTCTCTCTCTCTCTCTCTCCATTTGCTTGGACAGCTATATCAGTGGGTAACATCTCCCAACACCACTGCCGCCTGTCTGTTCGTGATAGCGACTATGGCAGTCATCTCCACAGAGGCGAGCGATGTGCTGCCAGCCACTCCGCCAGAGCCAGACAAGCCCATATTAATGTCTGCTGCAGGCACGTTGGAGCATCAATTAATCGCCGTTTAAAACTGGCAAAAAATGCATTTGATATACTTAAGCTTAATTAATACATTGCTACCACTTTTGCAGGGCTAATTAATCAATTTGAGAGTGATCTGTGGTGCAAAGATGTCCAGATTATGTTGTCTGGCAGGATGCTGCAATACTGAACATCAGAGAAGAAGATGAATTACATGCACGGTATGAGGGAAATGCATGTTACTAATGCCTTTTACCAAAAGGAAACACAAAAACAGAAATGGAGGGGAATCAAAAAAAGCCAACGAGGGTGGTAAAATAGGAAATTAAAAAAGACAAAGGTACAATTGTACATACACTGTAGGCTACAACCCAGCGACTATAGGGGCTAAGACTATAAGACTAAGGCTGGGGATTGATTGGGACTTGAACTACATGCTTTGTGCACTTGTAGTTCTGTTTATACTGAGCCAGTGAATGAGGCCGCAGTGTTCTGGCAGGAAAGCAGAGAGAGCTACAGAGAGTAATTGGGAGGGCTATGCTTAGAGGGAAACAGAAGACTTAAGATGGGATGAAGGAAGGAAGGGGGGGGGGGATAGAGAGAGACCTATGAAGGAGACGCTAAGTGCTGAGATCTGAAGAAAATAAGCCTGCAGGAATACGACCCCAGAGACAGTGACCAATGACAAGCTCCCTTTTCTTTTTTTCCCCCATCTGATAGTAGACAGACCTGTGTGCTTCCATGTACAGTACGCGAGTGTGGACACAAGAAGCTTTATTTAAACAGACAGGCATACCTGAATGTAGCCGCACTATATTTCCTTTAATAGTTCATGTTTGAGTTTCCTCTGTTGGCTTTATTTTATTTATTTATTTTTCAAATAAACCTCATTAATTAGCCATAAAATGACTCTGTCACCAAGCTTCAGACAAAGTAGCAAACAGAACTACTGAGGTTGTGCCCATCCCAACTTTCCATGCACAGGACACTGTAATTTGACTGACTATAATCATATCATAGTACTATTTTCTTAGGTATAATCTAACACACAGTGAGGCCTTTCAGTATTCAAATGGTATTTTTGTAAGTTAATAAAGATAAGCTGAAACATTGCCAGAGTGATGTTTACCACACCTCACTTCTCACCACTGCTCTTGCACCATGGCTTGGCCTCCTGCCCCAGCCCTCCCCTACAGCCTAGCTAAGCCTGCATGTTATTGGCAAAACACAGCCAGCTGCAGCCAGTTAACTGTCTAATCTCACATCAATCGATTTCCCCAAACAAGGAGCGGTAGAGAAGTGTAACGAAAGTCATGGAGCGGGGCTGAAAACAGAGCGGAGGGTGAGAATAAATGGGAGGGTTGCAATGAGTGAGAAAAGGCAGTTTACAGCCTTTCAGTGAGTTTCCAGTACCACTGTACTTCATGTGTATATATGTGTGTATTGATGAGACGATCTTTTGTACAACCCCAAAACAATTCCGATCGAAGACGACGCACGGGAAGGCGGATGGACAGGTTATGGTTTGCACAAGCCGACAGGGCCAGCACACATCCACCAACACCATCAGTAACAGTTTTTACGCAGTGACTAATGCCCCAAACTCTCTCATCTCCCTTTGTCATGTGTCCTGTGTGTAGACATGCGATCCATTTAGTCCCTCTTGGACAATTAAATGTGAGAACATTTTCAAAATGAGAAACATATGGAGCTTTTTAATTGGCCAATTTCTCTTGCCAACATGTGTGGGCTTTTTTTCATTCTAAAAACCAATGAAAAGGAAAAAAAATGCTATCTAGTCAGACATGCATATTGTAGCACAGAGTGTTGCACAAATTGTCATTGTCCTTCCGCAAGAAGTAAAACAGCCCTTCTGTTCCCGGGATTAATAGCACCATTATTGAGAATCCATGTTCAGTATACAGGACTGTACTTCTGGATCCTGTCAGCGAGACTTAGGAAATTTGTATTTCTGTGGGAATATCTGTTTTTCCTAGCAGGTAATGGTGCACACCGATGTACATGACTGGTTGAAACTGCAGCGAGAAATTCACCTCTCGTGCCATTACTTTACTCCGTACCTATGTATAATCTTGACTTTCTTCCGTCCCCTGACCCTGCACTAATCATGTGAGGTTGCTGGGGTGCGGGGGACTGCAACAACTCATATCTGGGGAGTTATTGTTCTACACATGTCATGTGTAATCTGCCCGACCCACAGCGCTTAGAATAATTATTCATATTTAATCACCACACTACAAAGCTACATCGCCTGCTGCTCACTAAGTCATTTTCCATGTTCCATTATCAAAGTTTCAGAGACGGGTGCTCAGGGAAGGGGGACTAAATGGAGAAGCTGAAGTAGTTGGGCTTATAAAAACATAATGGGCTTGTCTGCTTTGATAAACTGAGGACGTGTATAGAATGCGCACTCGCTCACACCCTCCGATACAACCACACACCCCATGCACTTTAAATGTGAAAAGTGCAGAGAACAAAGTAGGGGAAAATAAAGTAGCAAAGTATAAGAAGTATAAGTTCAGACTGTGAGCGCTCAGGCAAGTCAAAAGCTCAAGCATTAATACAAATAGCTTCAGCGACAGAAAACTGATTTTTGTTTTTCCATTCAAGTGTGTTGGCTTGCAAGGCACTCCTTTGTTTCTCATGTAATCAAATTTTTGCCGGTAAGGGCTCACCTTGCTCCAAAGGTGGTGGTTTCACGCCTGCAGCCTTCAACTTGAGGGCTTCTTTTGCAGACATATCACAGCAGGAGCCCTTGTTGGTGTCCTGGTCGCTGTCAGCCTGGTCGCTGTCACCATGACCGCTGTCTCTGAGGCTTGCTCGCTCTGGGTCTTTGAATGTTGAACTACTATACAAACAAACAAACCCAAAAAAAAAAAAAAATAGTATGAGTGTTTGGGTATGGCTGAGAATTTCTCAGTGTTTTTTTTTTTTTATTTTTTACTCTCAGAGGATGTTTAGAGGCAGCTTTCCTGAATCCTAAACGAGGAACATTATAATAATAGGATTTCGGATGTAATAAAATCCTTCTAAAAATATTGTAGCAGCTTCGCTGTCTGCTAAAGATGAAAAAAGAAATGATCCTGTGTGTGATTATGATTTTGTAACACAGAGAATACCGTTAGTGCCCAACTTTAAACCTAATTAAATGTACATGTCCTTCTTCCTGGTATTACTCACTACAGTCAATGTCCTAATACTTTGTGGGGACTACTGAAAAAAGGAAAACAAAGGCCTGATATCTAGTGAAGGCTACAGATCCCAGCTCTTACCTTTGAACGAACTGTTGTCTGCTACCCATATAATTAGGCTCAGTGGGGAAATTGTCCGTCTGTGGAGAAGAGAGAGGGAAGAAAGTATGTGGTGAGCTCTAAAGAAATGAGTCCTGCTGTGAAACAAGAATTCCTAGTGACATATGATTAATTATGCAGAAAAAAATATGGCAGAGGACAGATTAGGGGCAATAAAAGCTAAAAATGCAAGCCCTGCATGGCCAAGGTTTGAGCATTTCATTAACCACATAAGGCAGGCTAATTAGCCATTTGAGAGTAAACCACAGAGCTGAACATCAAATCTGGCACACATCATATAATCAATGAGCACTAGGACAACAGTCTTGATGAAAATAGAAGACTCTGCAGATACTGTGTTAAAGCGTTAGCTGGACTATTTGTACAGAATTTAAAAGGCAATTTGCTCCTTGTCCCTTTAATAACATCTCTACGGAAAACTGCTGACTCTCTAAGAATATCTTGCACTTTTTTTTCCCTCTATTTTCATACACAAAAATAAACAGTTTGTGAGGAACTGGGTCTTGAATGTGTTGAACCCGGTGTTTATTTCGTATAGGTAACCTGATCATACACAGTGTCCTTCTAGCAACGTGAATCGATAGGGAAAAAAATAACACGTACAAAGACACAGAATGGCATCTATGACAAACCATAGCAGTATAATGAAATACTGGCAGAGGCCCCACTGCATAAATAGGATAAAGCATTGTATGCAGCGCTGCCTCTGATTGGATCAATCGTACAGGTAGAGGAAATAAATTTGCTTCTCTCTTAGTTAGTCTCAATTTTATCAGTGTAAAGTATATTACTGTTTTTAATCACGTTAAAGGGAGATCCTGGTGTACTTTAATTTCCAGAAATAGCTAACAACCTTACAAATGAAAACGCCTAACAAAATACACCTACCAAAATGTATAGACTTCTCTGTAAGACAATAAGAACACAGGGAAAAAGAAGGTTATGTGCTTATATTTAGGCAAAATTATTGCAGGAATATAAACAATGCCCAAAGTCCCTGTAGTGCTCAGGTAGGAATGACAGAAACAAATGTCTTCAGAAGATATAGCTTTCATACTGTTGTAGCAGTATTCATCACAGTAACACAAATAATTACCCTATGTTGTGCACAACTCTCTCTGTCTTGAATTCATAGTGGCTAAATGTCATGTTTAGTGAGTAATGTCTCCTTGTGCCAGAGTTTTTCACATGCACAGCTTGACTCACAGTCGATAGAGTATTTCAATGTCATCCGTGCACAGCGGTGGCTCAGTATGAAAAAGGGTGTGTGAAGGTCAGGCAGGCCACCTCAGTTCTTTGACCTTCCATGCTTTTGCCAGCACCTTTATCTCTACCTAAACACTTTATTCCGCCTCAGCCTTCACCAATACTAAAAGAAAACACCCACAGAATATATCAAAGACTGGAATCAGACCACAAAGTAAGGAGAAGAATGAAATGAAATCATTTGGCATTGAAATGATAACAGCCTGAGTTTTTCGGAAAAGAGAGTTGGGAGTCTTTATATTGATGTGCCCCTTCTGTACTTTTATGACCAGGGAATCAACCTTGGTCATATTTTTCAATCAACTCAGCTCTCTTAGCACTGAGTCTGACCAGGAGGAAAGGACATTAACAGAAAACAGTTTTTCTGACGGTTATATGCTTTAATTTACTTTCCACACCTGTGCACACAGAACAAATAATATCCTTATGAACAGAACATTTTTTTCATTATTATAAAAGACAAAAAAAAAGAAAAGTTTGTTTTTGTCATCCACTGTAGTTTTACCATGGACGAAATAACCCTGAAATGTCAGTGGTCTGCTGTACCTCAGCATTAAATGTGCTTTGATTAGCAGGGTGAATGGAAATGCACAACCCCGCTGCATGGTAAACACAATGGTAATTTTTTTGTTCCTTATCAAAAACAAAAAAAGAAAGCATTTCACACCTTAAGTAGTGCATGCTCCACCCCGTGCAAGCCAATAAAAAGCACATTAAGCCACTTCATAGAAACCTCTTTCCTGCCAACTATTCCAGGCTGATCTTAAGGCTCCATCTCTTCCTGTCTGTCTATACAGCCCAGCCCTTTCACTACAGTGGAACCCCTTCCAATTAATGGGTCGATAATAGTCAGCATGAGCTGCTTTGTACCGAGCCAGCCAGTGCCCACAATGAATACAGGATAATTTGAGGGAAGGTGATAAAAAAGTGGATATATGTCTGTTATCTTGTTGTTGTTACCATTATTAGTATCATAGAGTTAATGAAATAGTTAAGCATTACAAGTATATAATGTAGTATAATGTAGTTTCATGCTACATTTTCCAAATGTGAACCCTACTGAAAGTGATCTGAAGTGAACTGAACAAAGGCAAACTAAATTGAGCTGAACTGACCAAAACTGCTGCATCTGTACATTTGGCCTTTAAGGTTTAAAAATCAGACTCATTTATTGGCCAAAAATATGAGCCTTAGACCTAAAAGGTTCAGAGATGCGCTGAACCTATTTAACACAAGATGAATTCAGTAGCTCTGGGTCAATCTGCTTTGTGTGGATATGAGCAGGGGTTAGTTTGTTTGGTAGCGTGGATGAAAATTGCAAAAGCATGTTGTTGATTTGTAGTGAATGATGTGTTGTATCTGCTCCATGTAGCAAGGCCACAAAGGTCAGAAAGATACTGAGTACAGTGAGGCTGAGTAAGTGTAAAAAGCTGCACTCTATTCTGTATTCCCATTGAGGCCCCAAGACTGACCGCTCAGACAGCAGGCCGATTGAGACAAATGGGACGAGCATTTTGGAGTGCTATTCTATTCTCAGGGCATGTTGGCGCATTTTGGGGCACTCTTCATTTCTATGGGGCTATATTTGTGCATATCTGTCTTTGTGTGTGTTTGTGTGTGTATTTGATATCTTAGGTTGGGGTGGTGAACAAGGACAAATTGCAGATTCTCTTTCACACATCACTGGATTGCTCTCTTTTATTCACAGGAACAAGAGTGCACCCCCTCCCTCCACTTACCGGCTAGGTATGATACATGCATTTGTCCTTTACTGTCTACCAGAAAGAAAAAAAACACAAAAAAATAAACAAAAAAAAAAAAAGATAAAATAGAAACTAAAGTAAAGAAAGAAAGGAATCACCTTTGTTTGGAGGATGCAGCAAATGCAGGAAATAAACAAGAACATCAGTGGGGTGGTAGCTTATTGGGCTCATGATCCTTCACAATTCAGAGGTTACTGTAACGTGTGAAGCTATAAGCTTGGTTGGCTGTAGTGCACAAACTAATGAGAATTAAAATCCAGTGAGAAGTCAAGGAGGCTCACAAACAGTTATATCCAGGACAAACTGATCTTGTTTCACTAAAATCTGACCAGTACTCTACACGGAGTAGGGATTCTTGAGAAAATGGAAAAGTGCCTGTAACACAGCAAATATGACCTAATATTTGACCGCAGTTTGGGTGAAGACCCATTAGTTGATCATTGTGCGGAAGTCTCATGAAAATCTGACCAATACTCTAGGAGGAGTAGTGACAGATGGAACGACGGATGGGCGACAGACGCCTGGCCATTGCATAAGCCCATCAGTCCTTTGGCCGGATGAGCTAAAAACAACTGAAAAAGGAGAGTAAAAAAGTAAAGTGAAAGTATTTAAAAAGGGGCGGAGAAATTAGAAAATAATTAGACTGCATTGATTATCTAGTGGCTGAGGAGCACAAGTGATCAGATCAAATTAACATTCACGTATCTTCCTGGAGATAACAGACCAATCAATCAATCAGTCAATCAGGTTAAATGAACTTAAAGCCATCACAGTCAACTGGCTGCAAAGGATCTTACATTACATTCCAAATGGATTTCAGACAAGTAAGGCAGCTACACAGATGTGGAGACTAAACAACCACAGTTAGGTCTTACGAGTCCATATGGGAAGCCCTAGGCCAGGGGTCTCGAACTCGCGGCTCAGGAGCTACATGCGGCTCTTTTGCCCATCTCCAGTGGCTCCCTGTGGCTTTGACAAAAACCTACATTAATACAAATACGAAAATGAACAATGGTTATTTTTCTCCATTTTCATTAATCATAGCGTTACGTGTTTCTTTACTTTCTCCAACTGTAAAAATGTGTAGCCTACACACGAAATTTTTTAAAACGTTTTAACATTTTGTTAGCTATAATGTGTGTCATGGCCTACATCTATCACCTGATGCTTTGTCCTCTTATTTTTGCTGGTCCTCAATAGCAGTGGTTAGCATGGATCTACACACATAAATGGCTAGTCCTGAGTCCATCTGGGTATGGATTCAAAATTAAAAAAAGAAAAAGAAAAGTCATGGGGGAAACAGAATTTAACTGTGAGTGGACAGATTTACTTGTTTTCACCACCAATGCTCTTGTGTTACTTTTGCTATTAGGCTACAATATCTTTTATTTATTATCAAGGTAGGCAACTTGTAATTTCATTCATTTGCACAAACACATGTATGACTCAGTGTGGTCTGTAGAGCTTTATGTGACTCTGCTTCACAGTAGGCCTTTCCTTTACTTCAAAATTGTTCAGTTTTGTTGGTGATAAAAGTAATTAAATAATTAAAATATTTTTGTTTTGGTTCTATAATTCCATAAATACAAATGAAAATCCAAAGTTATAGTATCAGATAATCATAAACAGCCCACTTAGTAGTGAAGTAGTTAGTAGGCTATTTTACGTAATAGGCTGTGATACCTTCATTATAAGGCTCAAATATCTTTAGTGGCTCAGATTTTTTTGGTCAAAAATTGCTCAAAAATAGCTCTTTTGACAGTAAAGGTTGCCAACCCCGTCTTAGACCAATGATTCATTATATATTGTTTCAGCTTGGCAATGTGCACACAGGGATGTGTGATGTAAAGTAAGGCAAATGAACTCAAACATGTCTTTCTTCATCTTTTTGTTATGTGATACAAAAGGAAAAACCTTGTAAGGCTGTCAAGTTTTATAATCTACAAGAGAAACTGGTCTGATATACAGTGGTGTGAAAAAGTGTTTGCCCCCTTCCTGATTTTTTTGTTTTTGCCTATTTGTCGCACTTAAATGTTTCAGATCATCAAACAAATTTTAATTTTAGTCAAAGATAACCTGAATAAATACAAAATGCAGTTTTTAAATGATTTAATTTATTAAGGGAAAAAAGATATCCAAACCTACCTGGCCCTCTGTGAAAAAGTAATTGCCCCCTAAATCTAATAACTGGTTGTGCCACCCTTGGCAGCAACAACTGCAGTTAAGCATTTGTGCTAACTGGCAATGAGTCTTTCACATCACTGTGGAGGAATTTTGGCCCACTTATCTTTGCAGAATTGTTTTAATTCAGCCACACTTGAGAGTTTTCGAGCATGAACGGTCTGTTTAAGGTCATACCAAAGCATCTAGGTCAGATTTATATCCAGACTTTGACTAGACCACTCCAAAACCTTCATTTTGTTTGTTTTGAGTCATTCAGAGGTGGACTTGCTGGTGTGTTTTGGGTCATTGTCCAGCTGCATATCAAAAAATATTTATACCACTGTACTCAAAGTGCCAAATCTGCCTTACTGAAATAGTTAGAACACTGAAATACTCCATGTTGGCAATCAGTTTTTTGGCTAACCCTGTTATCATGCTGTAGTTTACAGACAGCAAACAGTGCCCTGTCTGAACATTACAGGTGGAGCTCACACTCTGGACTGTTCATTCCAGGAGAGCAAACATGTCAACATAAATTTTTCTGACAGTAATTTTGGGAGGACATTTCAGACTAAACTGAACATCATGCACCTGATAATTTGGGCTGAATATAGGTACCATTACAGCCCTATTATTTAGTAAAGGAAATTGGCAAACCCTCACAATCTTACAGGAAGTAAAAAAAAAACATTGGCATTATTGGATCAGTAGTTAATAACAAAATAGCTTAGATAGATACAATAGTTGCAGCTTGCAGTATCATCTTATATTCTGTGCTGTTCACAGTGTGCACTATATGCTCCCATTGTCCATTTTAAACTTGTAATTTATTGTCCAATATGTGACTTCATATACTTCACCAGGCTCCAGTGAGGTCAGCGTTTCCCTCTGCACTCTGTCCATGTGACCTCACATAATCATAGGTCCACAATGTGGTAATGTAGGGAAATTAAACTACCCTGCAGTTGTTTTACAGCCACGTTGTCCTTGGACAGTGAACAGCTCCACATGCTCTGCCCAAACCCAAGTAGTAGAGTAAGTGTAGCTGGAGGCAGGCAGCTATTGACACCAAAACTGCAGTTGTTAAAATCTGTTGCTCCAAACTGCTGAGAGAGCCTACCAGCTGCACAAGTACTGTCCATCATTCTGGGACTGAAGATGACCACTCAGCTCTACAGGGAAGTGATCTCATGCTTCGTGTGACGCAGGCTTAACCTCTCACTTTTCTCATACTTTTTTTTCCCTTTTTTTTTTTTTTTTTTTCCTTTTTTTCCC
>VUQI01008727.1:5214-16074 GCA_015106735.1 Paratilapia polleni | reverse complement strand
CCCCCCCTTTTTAGTGTTTTTTTTTTTTTTTTTTTTTTTTTTAGACATTAGACCACACCCTCATCATCACAAATTACCTCAGGCTTGACACTAACTCGAAAAAGATAACTTTGTGAAGTACAAAACTTGAAAAACCTGAAAAGTTATTTTCAGGTCAAATATGAGTTTTATAAAAACTCATGCAATAAATCAGAAGAAAAATATATACTGCACAGTTTTTTTTTTCTTTGGTACATGGACATGGTGATGGATGCCACAAAGTCTAAGAGCAGTTACTAGAGCAGTACTATTTTGTGTTTGTGGACACATGCTGTATTGCTTAATAAAGTTTGCCCTGGAAGGCAGAAACAGGCCCAGTCATGCCCACAATATCAGGTTACAGACCTCTGGGCACCAATGTTTGTTGGACCCTAGCCAACTAATTTTGATGATCAAGCTTCTTTTTTTTTTCTTCAATATGTTCAGCATACAGGAATAGTTTTTAATGGAAAGTACTGTATCTTACTGAAAAAAAATGAGAAATAACCATCACAATAAAAGTGTTTGTTGTTTTTTTTTATAAGGATAAAACTATGTTTAACATAAGTGTCCACACACACACCTGTTGTTGTCTCCTTCCTGTCTCTCTCTCCATCTGTCTGTGCCCCCGATGATCTCCTCCTCCTTCTCCTCCTTTCAGCACCTCTTGCCAGTACCACTTCTCTCCCTCTATCTGTTGCAATTTTTCACAGTTCCACTCCTGGATAAGTGTTGAAGTAATAATTAATGTGTGTGTTAAGCTCAGAGAGCTTTTCTCGCAATCACGCACATGTTTGGGATGTGTCCAGTCAGAAAAGGAATAAACACATTTTTTTCTTCTTTGTCAAAAAAAAATAAAAAATAAAGATTTTTACAAAATAATGCTGGCACAGGAATATCCCTGTGGAGGGTGAATTTATATACATTTTTGTGAAATCTCTTCATTATTAGGGTGACAACAGACCAGTAAATCATTAGCGAGGGAGCATCATTAGGGAGGAGAGCCTGGCTTCTTCATCCAATCCATATGTGAGCTGCTGCTACAGCTAACCTTAGCTTGCATGTCCTCTTGCTGAACATTGCCTCAACAACTTTAAAGTTAACTGCAACGTCCATTCAAAGGCCCAGTATATCACACTTAATGTTGACCTAATGTCAAGCCATAGTCATCTCAGCTGGGGACAACTGCATCAACATGTGGTATTGCCTTGGGGAAAATTGTAACGGTAATAGCCTTCAACCCTTACTAACCCATGTAAAATAAAATCAAGAGAAAGTTTTAGTTTTTTGCAGTTTTGTTTTTGCCATGTGATTAGCTAAGTGTTTTCTGTATCTGGGATGTGTACGAGGACACACACTCACACTAGCAAGTACAAAGTCGGTGGAATTCTCACTGTGCTGTCCATCAGGTGACTTGATTACATGTTGCAATTAGGTGTCACCAGGTGGCACAAGTTCCAACTTCTATGCAGTGAAATGGCAATCTTTACACCTCTTGACACACTGTGATCACCTATTGGCCCTGTACAGAAAAAAAAAACCAAAAACAGTGACACTACAAAAACAGACCTTTATTAAAAATTACCACATTTTATATGAGGGAGAACAGAACTGGATTTAGACATGTTGCTCCTGGCATGCTGTCAAAATGAGCAGAAGGCAGGAAATGATGAGAAGAAGAACCTGGGATAAAGCGAACGATATGCTTCTTATTTATGTCAGTCAAAGTGGCATATGTGGTCTAAATTATCATTTAGCTATTACACTTGTATGTGCATATGCACACACACACACACACACACACACACACACACACACACACACACACACAAATACACAGACACACCATTTGACAGCCAAGAAATGACATGTTAATTGCAGCTGCTGGTTAAAAGGCCTAACAGCCATTTAGAGTAAAAGGGAGAACTCAACAATGGATGATAGGAATTTGTCTTACTGCCAGAGCTGTCGTGCTAGACAAGGAGACTCATCAGCTGCACTCTGTTTCAATGGATATTTACACTGGTGGAGCTAATGCATTTAGGTTGGCTTGCAAGATGAAAAAAAACCTCTGTCATACCTCACAGAGCTCTGATTTTGACAGTTTCATATTGTAAACATGCATTCTTTATGTCTGCAATAAAGACTTGCTGGTGATTTTGTTTAAATCTTGATGAATTGTGCGTGATTACTAAAGTAACAAACTTTACATTTTGATCAAAATCATAATTGCATTGTTCCTTGTAGCCTTGAGGTTGAATTAATATTAATAACATTTACTAAGGGAAACAAACCACTGCAAACAGTTAAGATTGTGTTCCTTCCCTGTAAGACACATTTGGTGAAAACATAGGCTAAGCAGAGTTTTGTTTTTGATGCCGAGGTGGACCATCTTCATGGGTTTGCACATAAATGACACGCAACTTCAAATACATTTCACAACACAGTTTAAGCTTTCCAGCAATAAATGAAACTCAAAAGGTTATTTTTAAAGTCAGTGGGTCATGATTTCATAGTGTGAAATGACACACTAGGAGCAAGAAAAATTCAAAGTGATAACACACAAAATGACTTGGCATGTTAGTCATATGCCATTTCACGATATGAGGGTGTGCAAGGAGATACGCTGCTCTAAGCACATGGCAGGTACTAATGTGATTAGCCACTATCGATGCAAACCATAACTCCATGTTCTATAAACAATGTAGCCCTCATCACGCTTTGTCAACTGTAATTTTGTCAGCCCCTTACAAGGTGTCTTTGCATTTGTGTATATAGTATGAGCCACGCACCTACGTCCATGGAAACTAACAGAACACAGATGCTGACAGATGTAGTGTTAATGCTACAAATAATAATACACAACATTTAAACTCAAATGATGGTAATAATAGACTAACACTAATAGAAATTAACTGATAACATTTGGTTAAATACAACAGACATGTGTGCCATGAAGTTAATATCTGAGCCATCAAAATGAACAAACGCATTCATGTCCATTTAGGGATCTTGAGTAATTTTATCTAACATGTTACTCTGCTTGATCTTATTACACTTTTCCTCACTTTTGCTACAAGTTTGACCCTCCCACCAGTAATTTATTATTAACTATACTTAGATCTCCCAGTGATGACAGCATTTGACAGCAATCCTTTCTGAAGCAGGTCAGCCTGATAACCAGGGGCAGCAGCAGTGTTGATTAAGACTGGCCATTTTAGATTAATTGTTGACTGGAGCACTCATGGCAGAGGGTATCTCCAGGCTGCAGTTGGGTCTATCAGACTTAACCAATTTATGCAGTGGCTGAATGGTAGCTTATGTTCGTGGTAGTATTTGTCTTCTATATTAGAGCTAGATGGGCGAGAGGTGACTGGCAAAGATGGTGTTATTAGAAAATGATGCCCATGGGTAGGTCTCCCTGCGGTGACAGGGCTCAGGGCAAAGGGTATTAGAACTACTAGAAAAATAAGGAGCGGATATGATGGGGATCAAGTGAATGTGTACAAGAGACATGATTAAAGAGGTGGATGACTCAGATGATAGAAGTAGACAAAAAACCCCAACAAAATAAAAAATAACATTAAAATTTGGCTGATGGCTTTATGTTACTACAATGCAAGCAGAGACATGATGTATCATTACGATATTTTGATGTCTCTCAACAATAAGCATAAAAAAAGAAGAAAAAAAATTCTCTCCAAAACAGAATCAATAGTATTTCAAGATTGATCATCTAGTATTGTAACTTGAAGAATTCATTAAAAGCTGGTACAAATGCCTAAGCTGACAGCTAAGTGTAACAATACAGTGACTGTACTCTAGTTTCATACAGGTTTGTTTAGAGGAAAAGAAAACACATTGGGCTCTGTGTGTGCATGGGCTTGCATGATGTGTGGAAAGGTTGGAGGAATGTGGTGAGAGGAACAACCTTAAAGATCTCTCCACTGGCAATGACAAACAGACAACTGCCAATGTTGAACAGGCTGACACACATTATAATAACTTTAGGCTGAAAATGCAGCCTAAAATGCAGCCTATGATGTATGTCAGTATAGCATAATGACATAAATCATGAGCACCTTGTGCACCTGCTACACAAAAAATTTAAGAGCAATGATGCTCCGTGGTCTTGCTTTCTCTGTAAAGGCACAGCGCTCTCTCACTCTCTTGCTTACTGTTCAACACCAACAAACTGTAGCAATCAGACTGAGGCTATGCACTGAGTGAATAGGAAAAAAGTAAAATACATTAAGTTGTTTCTAAATTTCTCTCCAACACTTAATTTACATGTAAATATAGCCTAAATCACAGAGCCGTCTTTAACTTGTGATTCTGTAAGTGTCATATGTACATAACAAAACATAAAGCCACATGGACACTAAGACATTTTGTACAAACCTATTTCCAAAAATGTGTTTGTAGAATTATTATAGAATCATTATAGAATATAATTATTATAGAATCATCCATTGTTGAGTTCTCTCTTTTACTCTCATAGCATTATTTAAAGCCTGCATTGAAAACAAATCAAATGCTAAAACTGAGAAATGTTTATTTATTTATTTATTTATTTATTTTGTTGTTGTTTTTTAATAAACATGTATTTTTAAATTTGATGTAACAGCTCAAAAAAGTTTATTTATAGGGCTGCATTTCAAATAGGTTCTCAATGCTTTGGTTTCTGTCTAAATTTAGTGAAAGTCAGCATGGTATCATGCTCACAGTAGCAATGCTATTATGCTGTTGCTTGATAGATATATTTATCATGTTTGCTATCTTACTTTAGCATGTTAGCATGCAGGAAAAAAAATTTGGGACTAAACACAAAATGAAGTTGAGGGACTAAACACAAAGTGGTGATGGCAAGTTTTTTTTTTTTTTTATATATTTAATTAAGAGCCAAAATACTGGATAAGCAAAAATAAAAACACTGACCTGATAAATGAATAAAAATTAAGTTAAATTCATCCTGAGGAGAATATAAATTCACAAATCCACCCAATAGTTTTCAAGACATTTCAATTACAATCAAAAATACCAACTCATGACAATCAAGAAAATGCAAGACCCCAAATGTTTGTACAATTCAACCTCTGGGGACCACGAATAACTGCAGGACATCTGTAAATCCATTCAGTGTTTTCTGACATACAGCATTTCTGTGTGGACCAATGTGTTGGATTCAGCAACAAGCCAACAAACAAATGTTACTGTCACTTGTGCCTTGCTACTGATTAGTGTGACATAAAATCCTTAAGGAAAGAAAATTTGTCTATAAGGAATATGGCTCACAAAATATACAATTATATATTTCATACTTATATATCAGCATGCACTCAGCAGTTCATGACTTACTATTTTTCGTATAAAAAGTAAAAATACTCTCGAGTTGCGTGGAAGGTTCTATGAAGTGAGTACCTGAAGTACCAAAATTAAATAAATAGTGCATTCACAGAGACTGCACAACCTTGATCAAGAGCTGCCTATTTAATAATGATTTGCAAGGCCAGACTACACCTCTATACTGTGTACACCAGATAACATGTGACCTTTCCATTCTAGCAACAGGTGCCTCATTAGATTGGCTGTCAGGAGATTTTGCTGAAAATGTCGTCTTGATTTGTGAAGTTCTCAACATCTTTTTCAGTTTTATACTCACACTGGTATTGGCTATGTTGGTGGCCTTGCCGTCAACTCCTCAAAGAAGTCCTCCAGAACTTCCATGCTGTTACTTTGATTTATTAAAAATCTTTTGTTCATAGAGCTGAAGGGTGATTGTGAGCAGTCTGTCTATCCTGTCACAATGCAGACGGGTATCCACATATGTAATTTTTTCTTCCCTAGCCTTTAATGCATGATTGACATATTCATTCATTAGCTAGCTAGATTTGACAGAATGGCAACTTGCCAAGAGTGCTGAAGTGTTGAGGGATGAAATATTTTGTTCAGTACCAGATAGGACTGTCTGTTGGCAATGACTGGAGGTGAAGCAGTGATACTTCCAAATTCTACATTTCACTATGAAATGATCATTCCTGTTCCCTTGAAAGGTGGCTGAGTAAGTTTTGTTCTTTAAAATTTTCTTCTCTGAATTTATTTTTGTTCGAAAAGACTATAGACTATAAGAATATAATGACTATGAACATAAAGTTTCAAAAAACAAACAAACAGAAACTCTTTAGACCACACCTGCAGCATAATTCATCTCTCTGCTCTTTCTCAAAGCAGTCCTCATCTCACCAAAAAATTGTTAAATAGACTGTTTTGTACACTGTCTCCTCCAAACTACCAGAGCTCCGACAGAGCCATCTGTCATTCTGCAAACACACACATACAGACAGCAGGAATGGTCTGAGAATTCTATTCGGATAAAGTAAAAATCCTTCCCCATTGGAATTCCTAATAATTGTCCACTACTGCTTCCATGATGAAGAAGGAAATTGCATTTTATAGCTATCTACCCAGTCTATAGTGGGTCACCGTCAGCTACCCAAGCTTGTTAGCTGAACCAAAGTTCACACACTTATTTGTAACATGCCAATCCTGTTTCAAAACTGTCTAAAAAGCATGCTTCTTTTGTGGCACAGATTAAAATCTGGCAGAGGAGGTTTATACAAGGGGGATGATGTAACACAGCTAAAGACTTACAATATCTTTGTCTATTTTGCACTGCAAATATCCCAAAATTAAAATGCATTACATTCAGTTGACAAAACTCCTTAGGACCAATAGTAATAATGGCTGAGCAAAGAAGAAAATGATTCCAATATTGCATTGAAAACATCAGGCAAAATTATTTGTTTTTGTGACAGAACTGGATTAAGATTCAGAATGTGCTTCAGAATTATTTGTAATTTTAATTTTATTTATTCTTTTTTTTTTCCGGGAATGTTACTTACTTGGCGTCCTGGGTTCAAATCCAGGCTGGGGCCTTTCTGTGTGGAGTTTGCATGTTCTCCCCGTCTGTGTGGGTTTTCTTGGGGGTACTCCAGCTTCTTCCAAGGATGTCCATGCATGGGGTTAGGTGATTTTAAATTGGTCATAGGTGTGAATGTGAGTGTGAATGGTTATCTTTCTCTTCAAGTCAAAGGTTTCAGAATGTTTGGTGCATGTGCAAGATTTTGTTTGTTTATTTTTCTGAGTAAAAAATCTATTTATTTTATTTTTAAACCCTGTCTATGTAAACTCTAATTAAAAACTCGCCACACACATAAATGAACTGTTAGCTACTGAAAACAACTTGGTTACTGAAATCTTAAAAAAAAAAAAGTTTAAAAATTTCACAGTCAAAAAATAAAAAAATAAATAAATAGTTAAAATGGCCTGTTTTGCTTAAGTTTTCAGAGATATGCTTAGTTTCATAAGATATTTAAGATATACTTAAATCATACGTTTTGTAAGGTACAGTAGATTAAATATTGTCTTTTTTTTCAGCTAATATTGTTTTTAGCTTTAATGGAGATTAGGATGATGCATCATACCTACGTGATAGAAGTCACATGTTTTTTACTTAATTTATTTATTCTTTTTTCTTTTAAACTGACATCTGTCTATATCTAAAAGGACTTGCTCACTTTTATTCATATTTTAATTTTAAAACATTTTTTAACTTCACACCTTTCTGAATGCAATATAACTGGAATAATTTTATTCAGATCTTAATTTTTATAATATTTTCAATATTTTTTTTCATTATGTTGCTTCTGTATCCTATACACTGATCAGGTATAACATTATGACCAACTCCCTAATATTCTGTTGGTCCCCCTTTTGCTGACCATAGGCAACAGACTGCGATGCACTGTGTATTCTGACACCTTTCTATCAGAACCAGCATTAACTTCTTCAGCATTTTGAGCTACAGTAGCTCGTCTGTTGGATTGGACTACACAGGGCAGCCTTCGCTCCCCACATGCATCATTGAGCCTTGGCCACCCATGACCCTGTCGCCGGTTCACCACTGTTCCTTCCTTGGACCATTTTTGATAGATACTGACCACTGCAGACCGGGAACACCCCACAAGAGCTGTAGTTTTGGAGATGCTCTGACCCAGTCGTCTAGCCATCATAATTTGGCCCTTGTCAAACTCGGTCAAATCCTTATGCTTTCTCATTTTTCCTGCTTCTAACACATCAACTTTGAGGACAAAATGTTTGCTTGCTCCCTAATGTATCCTATCCACTAAAAGGTGCCATGATGAAGAGATAATCAGTGTTATTCACTTGACCTGTCAGTGGTCATAATGTTATGCCTGATCGGTGTATAGTGTGCACAAAAGGTATTTCTAAACAAAAGAGTATTAAAGGTACAAAGCCTAGCAAAGCCAGCATTTTAGAAAATTTAGGGTTTCAGGTAGATTGCCAGTGTCTCTATACTCAGTATGTAATGTCTGGTTTGAAAGTCAGGACCTCTTTCTACAGAATAATGTAACATCAATATAGAGTTCTTTTAAAACCATTAGAATAATCACTAGAATAATCAATACCTGTTATACCAGTATGTGATCTGCCACCCCGAGGCCACTCATATACTCACACACAAGAACATCTCTTACCATCCTCCTAATGATCAAGCAAAGTGCCCCGCTTCAATACCAACACTCTATATGATAGAAGGATCAAAAAGATAGCACTGGCAGTTGATCTGTGGATCCTGAGATAATGTGTGTGTTGAGGAATTGACACTGATGTGAATGCACAGAGCAAATGCACGCTGGGTAAAGGAAATGAATGAGAGACAGGGAAGAGAGGAATAGAGAGAGAGATGTTATTGCTGTACAAAGCAGTGCCACATGGTCATTGACCCTGCTGGTTTGAAGTGTCAGTGTGAGTAGATAGTGTTGGTGGGATGAGGACTCAAATGGAAAACAGAAAACCAAACACTTGTGGGCTTAAGGGGAAGATAAGTTGACAGATAGAGGTTAGTCATATATGTTTGTGTGTGTGTGCGCTTGTGTGTGTGTGTGTGTGTGTGTGTGTGTGTGTGTGTGTGTGTGTGTGTGTGTGTGTGTGTTTCATGAATGCTGGAACAGCTAGGCCATATGCTCCACGCAGCAGACAATCCGTTCCTGCAGCTCCTAAGAAACAACAGAAAGTGAACAGGTCTATCTTCAGTGAGGGAGCCAGAGAGCATTCCCACGGAGCCTCATTAGGGAATCTGGCAGTGAGGAGGAGGAGGAGGTGCGAGGAAGAGGCGACAAAGGCAGGTGGTAGAGGAGGACTAGAACAGGATGTATGGGTATTTTGCAGTGAAAGAACAGTGGTAGAGAAAAATCCATCTCTGGGGATAATCAAATGATGAGCATCCAGTGCTGGTTTTTGCTGCATTAAAAGCTTTTGGGTTTTGTTGGCCGAGTGGGAGAGGGTAACTGGAGGGAGATGGTAAAAGCACACCTCTGGGCCTTTGCCACTTTACATTTCTTACATTTTGAACTCCCTTTCTCTATTCCTGCCCCATTTACTGCCTATATTCCTGCTGCTCTCTTCCCCTCCTCTGTTTTGAAGCCTCATGATTTGATGGCTTGCTCTGCACTGTGGGATACTCCCTGATGCCCAGGCACTCTGCTAGATCTCGCAGCATCTTACAAGCAGTAGGGCGTCACTCCTTAAAGGGGCAGAGGAGATCAAACGCAAAGCCTAAGACCATGATGCTTTACTGCTGGAAGAAAGATGGAGACAAGAGGAGAGGGCATATACACAGGTGATGTGATAATGACAAGGAGATAGGAGGACGGTGGAACCTTGGTGGGCTTTGTTGTTCAAATGTGGTTGGGGTGTGTATTAGCTCAGAAAAGATGATGGTGTAGTGTGAAGCTCTTACACTGTTTGTGGTTAGCGGTAGAATTACTACGAATTTGGGATAACCAGACCTCGAGCTCTTTAAAGGGTGCAACCCACATTTTTGGTAAATGTGGGATGCACTTGGTCTTACTGAACTTCTGCACCTGGGTTTTGTAGACACATTATGGCTACAGGTCCCCCCCGTACGTACATACTTTAAGAGATTTTTTTTTTTTTTTAATTCTTAAAATTTCTATCAAACAGCAACAAAACCTTGATCTGACCCCCATTATGCTTTGTAGAAAATCAGTGCTAAACAAGAGGGAAAATGTGGTAAATAGTTTTAAGAAGGCAACACAATCTGCAAATTCTTATTTGTAATTTAATAAATTGCTTAGTTATATAACAAACAAAACAGGAAAACCTTCTCTGAGGGGATCTGTAATCAGCCAATGGCTTCCTCTTCAGCCTTATTAACTGATATCTGCCTTGATGGAATGTGATACCCTGGTATTTCAAACCCTTTGTCCATCAGGAAGCAGGAATAAGAATTCAAGCTGAATTAGAAGGGCTGTAACACAATTTGTTGTTTTATGTGTACATTACGAAAGAGAAAACTGCAATTTAAAAAGACAAGAAATCTATTAGGTGGGTATACTACATAAAAAATATAACCATCTGTGCAACTTCTTTTCAACAACATTGTTGTGGATGTTTTTTCAGCAGCTGGTAATGAATGTTCTAGGTCCAAGTTTACAGAATAGTTGTTTCCTGAATTCCACATTGGACAAACTTTACCGAACATTTAAAGTTTTCAAAACAGTCCAAAAACGATGACTGTTCCTAGTTATGTTGATGTAAATGCTGCAGAATAGTCTGAAAGAATCTTCACAGACAGTATGCAAAATGTCTTTCAGAAAACTCTGATCATATCAGAAGTTTTAAAAAGGGCATGTGTGTCGTCACCTCAACCCGAAGAAAACGCTTTGCCTGTTTTGCATTAATTTCCAAGAGGACGAAGCGATTTAAGAATAAGGTGGTAGTGAGTGTGTTTTAATA
>VUQI01008720.1:20769-33392 GCA_015106735.1 Paratilapia polleni | reverse complement strand
AAAACGTATAAATACTACATAGACCAAAAAAAAAAAAAAAAACCAAAAAAAAAAAAAAACAAAAAAAAAAAAAAAAAAACAACACAAAAAACCCCCCATTGCTCTGAAAACAATGAGGTAGAAGGACTGGACTGAAAATGACTGAAAAATCAGCAAATGTCCAAAGAAAAACTTTGAAAGACCTTCAGAAAGCCTAGAGAACTATTGCTCAAGAGCACTTTGAAAATTACAAGAAAGTCTGGCTCCTTGGAAGCGAAATATAAAGAAATGAGGGGTTGTTCAAGACTTTTGCACAGTATTGTATGTTTGGAGAGGCATATACGAATGAAAAAAAAACAAACAAACAAACAATAAAACAACCACAGTGCATTCCATTACTTATCTGGATGTCAGTTACCACAGACAGTTGAAATTTCAAAGCATTTGGGTCAGTCCTAAATAACACAGGTTAAATGTAAAATTTGACATAAGGAAAAGAATTAGTCACTATGAAATTAATGCAGTCCTCCTTTCTGATTTACAAAATTGCTCATGAGAGGTTTCTACATGCAGAACAATTAAAGGGCTAGCTACATTTGTATTAACAGTATGCAAAACTGTTATTTTCTTATTGCATAAAGCATCATGTCTCCTAATCAGAGGTCTCTGTACTCCACATTTCCTTTCTTACTGCGATACTGAATGTAAACATTCAGTTTAACCGCTTTAAGTACCTTATACAAATGACAAATGCTCTTTTTTTTTTTGTAGCGGAGACTCTCACATTACCATGCTTCACATTCTATCACTCACCCAAGTGGCATTTTCAGAATCTTGGCTCTACATTTCAATATCTGCACAATCCTCTAAGTGAATTCCTGTCATCCTTGCACTATGCATGTCAGTATGTACTGTGTAACTGGAGGCTGGCAACAGATCCCCGCAGAACGAGTGTCACCGAGACAAATCCCACTACATTTATGGTCCTCGGTGAACAGAAGGATTTAAGCTACTAATTACAGTGACTTAAATTCCCTTCACAGCTACATTTCTGCAACTCCCTTAAAATCTGCGTGCGCGTGCGTGTTGGCATGTGAGCTCACGTCAGCTTGAGACTGAAAGAGTGTGGTTCTGTGTGTTTGTCAGGTTAAGTATGAGAAGATGATAAAAAGAAATCTCGCTCCCAGATATGCCTGTGGAAACCAACACCCAACACACCTGTGGACTCTGCCAGACCAGATAAACACTTAAATACATCACATCTCCAATGACACTTTGCTGCACTGCTCTAGGGAGATGGTGCCAGTGAAGATTTGCCCATTTTCTTTCACATCCAGTGAAGTCACTGTCAGCTCCGGACGAGACAACGCTGTTTCAGAGGAGAGATGATAACCTTTGCTGCAAGGCTCACATGTTAAGTCAATCTAAGGGCTTTTTCAAATTTGTGTGAAATAATGACAGCATTTCAGTCATACCCTACAGCAATTAATGAGGCTCTTCAGCTCCTGCAATCCTGTCAGCATGTTAATAATCTTACCTGAGGGTATCAGAGTTTCTCACGCCAAATAGTATTTTCTGACTCTTGCTCCTACTAAAAACAGCTGATGGCTGAGAACTCTTCTCTGAGAGATGGAAAAACTAAACAAATGAGTACAATTACTAATCCTCTGGAAGCCCAAATAGCAACAAAAAGCCTCTGGTTTTCCAATGTGAGCAAAGGAGTCAAGAAACAAACTGAGAATTACTATGTCAGCAATCGAACCTAATGAGCTGACTGACTAGCGTTCTCCATTGTGTTGTCAGTCATGAGTGTAAAGCTGTCACTTGCAGTGGAAGCACAGTGTGTTGGTGGCTGGGCATTTTTGACTACTGTATCAAAAAATAAAAATAAATAAAGGCAATAAAAGCACTACTGATGCATCAGAATCCAAATTACAGCCAACTCCAGATGTATGTGCAACCGACACAGAGAAGTGAGAAGATGTGGGTGTATACATGCGTAAGAAAGCGATGCGGAAGAAGAGGAGTGTGTGTGTTTGTGCGTGAGTGTGTATTTATGTGTGGGCATATGTGTCGGCATGTGTACGAGGCCAATTGTTGCTGACATCATCATGACTTCACTGCTATCACCATGGAGATTCCCAGCACGTTCCTGGGTGCGCAGTGTAAATGAGGAGTTTTCAATAACTTCTTAAGCAGCAACGGTTTGAAAAAGTTGTCTGGCAGGTGGGAACGTGAGACACACACCCTTCAGAGCAGCATCTGTCACTCCGAGGCGGCGCGCAGCATGTTGGGTGCGCGTGACAGAGCTGCGTTAACAAAGCCATGTGGGAATACGCAGGGAGCCGCAGATAGACGTGAGGAAAGAGACAGTGTAACAGATGGACAGAACGCGGCGACGACAGAGAGACAGCCAGACAGTGTGAGCGAGCGAGCAAACGAGATGTAAAGTGTGTGTGTGTGTGTGTGTGTGTGTGTGTGTGTGTGTGTGTGTGTGCGTGCAGCCTGAAATAGAGAGAAGGGTGTTAAGGATGGGATCAGGGTGGAGTGGGGTGGGTGGTGTGTCATACGTCTGTTCTGGGGTGTGATGTTTGCTTTACTAGCACATTCTGCCCTGCGTTTAATACCACCCAGCAGTTCCTCCTGCTACAGATACTCCCCAAGAGGGAGGGCTCCGTTTCCAATCTGTAGTAGTGTTTATTTCTATTGACCCAGTGACAGCCCAGCTTTCACCATGCTCACACACAAACAGCCACATGCTAGACTCACGAGGCTGTGCTAATGATCAATCCGTCCATCAGCAAGTCTGGATGGTACAAACGAGGGCTGGGGATAGATGGCATGCTGTAACTTTATGAGGACAAGATATTGCTGTAAATGAGCGGCCCTGTGGGAGACACGCACAGAGTACAGAGAGTAACTACCACAGGTGCACACACTTTCCTCACACACACACGCCACATACACAGCAACAGTAGATGTGCTGACAGTCCCTCCAGGACGACAGAGGTAGTCACCCTGATATTTAAATAATGGGAGAGACTGTTGGTACAGGAATAGCCCGAAGCAAAGCGAGCCAGAGTCTCAGGCCTTTAAAATTCTCCTTCACAGCTAGAGTCCGTCCCAGATGATGAGTCACACCAGATGATGAAGATACAGTACCATCCTTAAATGGGATGTTTCACTGCATTACATACACACCTGCTTATAAAAGCATTCACATGCAAGCGTTATTAATTAAGCAGTGTGCTGAAACCTAAATTGTATGGTAGAGAGTTAATACTTAATTTGGAGATTTTTCTTTCCAGCATTTTTAGAATTTTTTTTTCCACCTTGATGAGGCAAACTGAATCGTCAGGAAAGAAACAGGGCCTCCTTGGTATTTTTAGCTTTCCTTCTTAAGGATGTGAACAGGAGAAACCTAATTGATGTTCCAGAAGAAGAGGAAAAAAAAAACAAAAAAAAACGCAAGAACAACAGAGCAGAACCCAGAGGAAAGGCAAACACAGGAAAGGAAAAATGAAGTTCAGTGTGTATCTCGTGCTCAAACACCGTGTGTATGTGTGGAGGTGAGTTATGGAGGGGTTGTAGAGAGGTAGAGAAAGGGCCATCTTTTGAAATGAGAAGCAGAGACAAATCCAGCTATGTTGAAACCTACAAGCCTATTGTTGGGATTGATTCTTAGCATTAGTAGGTTGAATTAATCCCAGCGGTTTGAGGGGAATTAGTACTTTGCTACTGTTCGCACACCTCATTAGTGGTCTGAGTGGAATCCAGAGACACCACACAGGCAGCAGCATATCATAAAAATGTAGGGCCTCTCATAACAGAACCCACCAGCTTAAGCACCATTGAAACCAAAAATAGCTTCCGTTTTAGCAAATTAGAGGCATATAGGCTGGTGTTACTTAAACAGCTACTGCTACAGTATTTGACAACCAAAAGAAAACCCGAACCACGAGGTAATCACCAGTCATTCTGAGCAGACCGAGAACTAATCTGAATCCAACACCTCACATCTCCTTATCTCATCTGCCTATTAGGATTTCCATACAGGTTCACAGACGATAGTGAGAGATGGCACTTTGTATATTAATCTGACACCTTGATGGATGAAATACTGGTGGGTGACATGCACACACTGCCTCATTTTGCCAGAGACAGACACTTTCTGATCATCTCCTCTTTGATAAAGCACACAAGCAAAGGCCAAATCATTCAAGGTGGATAAAAAAAATAGGGATCAGGTGTATTAGGTAGACACAGAGAAGAGAAATAAAAAGGAAGTGGGGCCAAGGGTTATTTTTTCTTGAGATTAAGAAATATTGCATATGCCGACACCACTGACAGCAAATTACCCTCTCTGTGTGCATCAGCACAATTCTTTTAGCGGGGCATTAATAAGTAAAAGTTTCTTCCAGTGTAGAAAAAAGGCAGCTGTACGGGTGCATGTGTAATGCATGCGTGTTTGTGTGGGGGATATAACATGATGCAAGGGTTTCGAAGCCGCTTGTTTACTGAAGTTTGAATACACAGGGCCGGTTTTTACTTTTGCATGATGAAAACAGCATGGGCCGAGAGTCATTTTTCTGTCCGAAAATGTGAGCCCTCAGTGGCACTCATGCAGGCAGAAATGACCGCGGAAATATTGCAGTGACTGAGTTAGTAACACCCTGCCAGTGTATGACTGTTAGTAGCCCTGGCATGATGATTAGCCTAAGGAACAGAGAGAAACTGCTACCTCCACCACTGCACGCTGCTGCTCAGTTAATTAAAACACAGACTTTCAACAAAACGCCACATTATCACAATGGCAAGACACGGAGCTGGAGAAAAACCCCGAGGCTAGTGTGCACGCTTTCCCATCCAGGCTTTCTACGTGCTTTTTCTACGGGGTGCGGGAGCAGCAAATTTCCAGACGCCAATCACGCAGTGTTTGTACTTGTGTATGCATTTGTGTGTATTCTCTGTGGCCCGTGGCAGCTGTCGCCTTTTCTCTCCCCGTTGCATCCTTTTGCGAGTTCCTCTGTTCTCTAAACAAAAACCAACGACGCCATCAAAACAAACAGCTCTCACTGCTGATGGCGCACATGGCTACGCACACATTTACACGCATAAACACACAGAACAGTTGGGGAAAAAAAGAGGCACAATCTATAGGCTGCAGCATTACTGGAACTACTGTAACATGCGTGTGACTTTGTAAATATGTGTGTGTGTGTGTGTGTGTGTGTGTTGGGTGGGGGGGGCAGCTTTGGAAGCGGGACATGGAGAGCCAAGTGAAAGAACAGTGACTTAATTATCTAAATGGCTGCTGCGGAGATTACTGAGGGCAGTGAGCATCCATCTCTTTCAACACCACCAGCTTAGAGTGCACGGCCAAGGAGGAGAGATCAAGAGATATAGACATCAATAAGAGAGACAGACCAGCAATAAGAGAGTGAAAAAAAGAGGCCAAGGGAATTAAACGAGAACAAGAGATAGGAGACAATGTGGAGGAGAGCAAGAGGAGTGGCTACAGTGACAATGATTTACAATGGAGTAGCTTGTAAGCCAACTGGCCCTGCAAATATGTGGTTGCATCCTCAGCTACGGAGAGTTTGCCGGCAGCGGGGATCATGACATCACCTCCATCGCCATGGAGATGCCCCTCGTTTTTGATTTTAGTCTTCCATCATTACCATAGAGATGCTTCAGGGCTGGATAGTATCTTCCCCCCCCCACCATGCAGCATCAATGGCTCAACATTTCGGTCTTTCCATCGCTTACATGAGCGCACATTATTGACAGTAATAAGCAGTAACAGAGGTCATCGGCAGAGTGGAGGGCCTCAGGTTTGATCCTCCTTGTGCACAAATAGTGCTCCCTTGAGCAACATATGTAACCTCTACCTGCTCTAGAGACCCCACTCCAGGTGGTTGATCCCATAAACACAGAGCAGATCATTTCCATCTAGAGGCTGAAGAGTATATTATGTTAAGATTAATACTTTCAGACCATGTATTACTGTAACAGTAACAGGCAATTTAACAAAGACAAAATCCAACCAGTATCACCCAAAACACCCTCCTCTTGGGAGGAAATTTATTAAAAGCCTTCATTAAATTGCTCTTGTTAAGTCTCCTTTTTAGAGGCAACGAGCAGGAAATGACATCTTACACAGCCACCATTTCCCTTCTTAAAACTTTGGTCCCTGACGGCACGGACAGCGGTAAAGAAAGCTTGTTTATGACAGCCCACTGGGTTGAATCCACAGACTGTCTGAAGAGAGAAAATGAATAACTAACACTGCCTCCAACAAGTGCTGTCCATGAGCCACTGAACGTGATATACTGTTCTACAACCTCCCAATTCATACCAAATTTTGTCTACCACTAAATTCTGTCCTTGCTTTGATCCATCACAGTTAAACGGCAGTCCGTTTGTTAATGATTTCAAGAAATTCAAGCCCAGGCTCTCTGGCTGATGGATGATCTGCTATTACACTGGCTAGCTTTCCACCCTAGACAACATTAACAACCTGGTTGTACCATCCAGCTCCCTGGTGAGAACATGGAGTACTCTTTAAAAGTAGAGAAGGAAACATTGAGGTTACACCACACTAAAATATTTTCATCTCAAACCAGTGTTTTTAAACCAAACCGTACAGACATTAACAGTGTTACCCATACTAACACGTGTCTGCATTTCACATGACCATCCACATCCACATCTGACGGCATATCCTTATGTGTAGGCAGTGGCAGAAATCAGCTACACAACAGCTGGTGTTATAGACAAAGGTCAGAAACACCTGTAATTCCTTAAAGGGTCATAAGATAGGTGCATAACAATTCAGAGAAGGGCACGATTGGGAGGCGAACAAGGGTGCCTAACATCACAGTTTGCAAAATTCTCTCTCTGCTTTTTCAAACCAAAATGCAAACCTGGTGTTTTCCAAAAAAAAAGGGTTTTAAATAAGTTACAAATGAAAATGTATTAGTTTGACATGGCCTGAGTCAAACTTCAATCTGGAAAACCACAAAAAAAAGCAAAATGAAATAAACAGTAATTTTTTTTGTAATACATATAATTACGTGCTAATTTGTTTGATTTCAGTAATGGCATCGAAAGGGGATGGACTCGCCTCACTAAAAATGTGAATACATGTAAAGATTAATGTTCAGAGACAGGTTTAGATTATTGAGTTGTTTTGTTTACTTAGAGGAATAAACAGGGCCTTTTATAGATTTAAGTCAAAATGGAAGAGTACGGGGGAATATCTAATAAATCAAAGGCTGATGTTTCCTTCTTAGAGAGTCAATTACATTAAAGCTGAAGCAAAATAGAGTTCAGATGTGCTGAGCAACAAATTCCCAACCCAGTCAGCTCCAATACTTTCTATGATGATTAATGACAGAAAATCAAGTCTAGCAGTATTTACCGCCAAGTTTGTTGCATCTCTTCATTGCTCTTACGTACTAAATGCAGACGCATGAGTGCCTCTTACTGTAACTCACACAAACGTCATCTCAAACCCAGGTATACACAAATGTACACCCAGGACAGCACTCTCTGATTAAGCCAGGCCATCTGCTTGAGTCTCTCATCACCGCTGACGGCTGCTGGCTGTCCAGACCGGTTCCAGGCGAGCCACAAATCCCCTGTGTGATCCAATGGCATATTAATCTCCTCAAATCTCAACCTTTTCAAAAGGGCAGACCCCACGGTAATCTCAGTGCAGTTGTTCAAGGCAACATCATCTCTGCTCTCAAATACATGATTTTTTCACTTCTGTCTTAGATGACATGAAAAGTGAAAAAGAGGCAAGTATCTTCTTTTCTACTCGTATGTTTCCCTTTCTCTCCACTTATCTCATGTCTCTAGGTGCTTTCTCTAAAAGCCATTCTCTGTCTCTGTCTATCGTTTCATATCTGTATGAACACAGTAGCCTTTCAGAGCACATGGTGAGTGGCGCCACAGCCTGGTCTGGCCCAGAGGAGCGGTTGAAGCGGTGTAGATTAATGGCCTGGGAGACAGCCTAGGCAAGTGGAATGAACAAATAGAGAGGCCACTGAAATGACCATAATGAAAAAAATGGGAAGAGAGGCAAAGATAAAGAGAACGTATAACTAAACTATAAGAGAGGCAGGGACTTTGGGAATGTGTTCTGTCACAGTACAGTTTTATACCCCAGTCACACTGACAGCACAGGTTGGATGGAAGTCAGACAATGCCAAGATTTAGTGAACAATCGTTGCTATGGGGAATGGAAGCTTTGTGCAATGTGCTATGGCTGAAATAACATTCATGAACATTTACTTTCTGCTCAACAAACCCAATAAAATGAATCTTCGAGACTTTATTTAATCTTGATGAAAGCAAGAGCTTTTCTTTGATTAGCCAATGGGCAAAAATTAATTGTCAAAGATTTTTACAAGCGATTAATCATCACAGCCACTTAAGCAACAATATAAACTCCTGTCTGTGTTTGCTGTTATTTTAAATACAAAATTGTAAAAAGAGGAGACACAGTACTATTTAAAAATGGGAAGAACAGCGCATATTTTCAGACAAGTCAGCAGGGTGACATTCATAGGAGTGTACAAATGCAAAGACTCACAATAGTTAAGTAAGAAATTTAAAAAAAAAAAACATCACACAACTGCTCTCTGTCATGGCGTGAAATGGGTGTGAACGTCTGGGCATCGGTTTGGAGTTATAAGTAATAATCTAAAAATATGCTAGCAGCTTTGTGAACAACCGCTAAGGTACAGTGGCACCTTGAGTTAAAAACTAACATGCTAACACTGAGCAAATATAATGCTAACTGTATTCATCATAGCAAGCTAAGCACAACATGATAATTTTTGCTAGTTAGCACGAACGATAAAATAGAGTTAAGGCCAAATAAAATATACGTTTTCGACATACAATATTTGGTCAAAGAATTATTTAAAAAAAACAAAATAATAAGTTAGTCATTAGTATTCATCCTCTGGGGACCATTAATATCTGTATAAAATTTCATGGCTATTTAATAGCTGCCAAGATATTTCCGTTTGGACCAAAATGGTGGACCTACTGTTCAACTTGACTTGCAAGTTGAGAGAGAGTTGATGAAGTTGTTGGGCAACATCAGAGATAGCAGAAGTGAAGTGAGATAAAAAGAACAGAGGAAGGAGAGAAGAAGAAGAAGCAGAGGAGGAGAACAGGCGAAAATTAGAAAGCCCAGGGAGATGGAGAAAAGGTGGAACAAACACACACACACATGCATGTCCTTCAATCAATATGGTGGGAATGTGGCCCCATGATAAATCACTTTCCTGGCAATAACAGAGAGCAGCCACTATCCCTCTTTTTAATATGTTGCCAGAGTGTCAGTGGGTGATACACGGCAATATATACCATGGAAGAAGGGAGAGAGAAGACAAGACAGCGGGGGAGTTGCTGGTTGTGTGCGGGGGGCTGTGATGTATAGACCTGGACAGTTGGTCTGCACTCAGATAAAAGAGGGGAATCATGATTAGGTTGGGTAAAGTGTTCATGCTGGCCTATCCACAAACACGCACACAGACACAAAGAAAAGCTGTAGCTGCTCAGAGAATGTGTCCTCCCTCTCCCATAACCCCCTTATCGTATGTCCTTTCACATGAGCTCTCAATGCATCAAAACTTGCCATCCCCAGAACAAGGATATACTATAATACCAGAGGGTCAGAAAAAAAATTTCATTACTGGAGGAGAAACTATCACTCTCCTTTTCTGGTTACATCACTTAAGGGTGATATTGAAGGCCGGCAACTTTTCCACCCCTGTCTGCCTGTCACCGTCCAGAGAGCCACCAGATTAAAAAATGGCCTGGCATGTTGACCTTCACTTAACTATCTGACCGCAGGGCACATCCTCCACCATGTTTTTTTATTGACTTGATTCCATCTCGCTCCATCCCATCTTTGGCTGCTGTGTTTGAGACCGCCTGGCAAATGTTGTTACCGTAAACGAGAGCGGCTTCTCAATTGACTTGGGTCCCCTTTAAAGTGGTGCTAAATAAGTAATGGGGCATCTCATCTGCTTTGGCTAGCCAGTAGCTGGATGGGTTACAGTAAAGGGAGATTAATGGATGAGCAAATGGAGATAAATGTATGAGCTAAATGGAAGCTCCCAACCAACCTACGACAAGACTCAGTGACATATAGCATTGATTACCACTGATGTACAACTGGACAACTGTCAAAGTGTACATCGATTCAGTAGGGTGAAAGATACAGGTTGATAGAATGTCCTTTCACTAATAATCGTGAACCTAATAAATGTTTAATTTAACAATTTCCATTGTCTCAGCTAAATCTAACCCCCGAAACAATTTGTAGAAGTGACAATAAAATGAGTAATGTGCATCTGCACCAGCACTTTCTTCAGATAAAATGGCCTGTTGCTGTAAGGAGCTAAAATGTACAAGGTCTGAAATTCAACACCCAAAACCTGGCAACAGTTTCAACAGCTTTACTAACTACTGAGAGAGGTTGGGTATGTTACTAACTTGGAGGTTAAACCCAGATATCCCCAACACAATAATACATCATCCTTTCTGGATTAACTGTATGGTACCGTGCAAAAGTCTTGAGCTGCCCCTCATTTCTTTATATTTTGCCAGGAAAATGGGAAATAGGTGCAACAATTTATTGAAACATGTGCAAACATAAATGGAAATACAGCATGTAAGGCAAAAAGTGGGTTTTTACAATTCTAATGAGCTTGAAAGTCAATATTTGGTATGACCACCTTTATTCTTCAACACACCCTGAACTCTCTTATTCAAGCTTTCTTGTAATTTCTTTAAGTATTCTTCAGGAATAGTTCTCCAGACTTCTTGAAGGACATTCAAAGCTCTTCTTTGGATGTTGGCTGCCTTTTGTTCTGTTCTCTGTCAAGATGATCCCACACTGCTTCAATAATGTTGAGGTCCGGACTCTGTTCCATTGTGTGTTTTTCTATCCAGGTATGTTTTTACTGCATCGGCAGTGTGTTTGGAATCGTCATGCTGAAAAATAAAGCTGCTGCCAATCAGACGCTTTCCTGATGGTATTGAATGGTTGATCAAAATCTGACTATTTTTCTGCGTTCATAATTCCATCAAGTCTGACAAGAACACTGAACAACACTGAAATGCAGCCCCAAACTATGAGAGCCTCCACTGTGTTTTACAGATGGCTGTAGATACTCACTGTTGTACCTCTCTCATGACCTCCTCTGTACATACTGTTGATGATACCTCAGCCTTTTCTCCCTGTTTCCCTTCCTTAAGAATGGTTTCCTGACAGTCACCCTTCCATTGAGACCACTTCTGAGGAGGCTGAACAGTACATGGATCAACTGAAGGGCCAGATGCATCTCTCAGGTTCTCTGTCAGGTCTTTGCTGGATTTTTTTCTTATTTCTTAAGGACATGACTTTCAGATACTGCTCATCTGCCACTTCTTCTTTGTCCTCCAGTTGTCCAGTTTCCTCATTTTTTTTTTGAAACACACTACACACTATGCTAGAAATGCCAGGAAAAGCCTAATAGCTCTATAGGAATCATCTTGCTGGTGCAAAAATACTATTTTATGCCTGTCAAACTGTTATATTTGGCATTTTTTGTAGATTTAACTAAAGAAATTAGAACAAACTATGATGTTTTTGCAATAGGTTGCTAGTAACAAAGTGTCTAAAGATACAATTAAAATTGGTTCTTTGCTAAGTTGTCTGTTATGTGTAGACACAACACTGGCTCATCCCTTGAGTCAGGTGCGTGTTTTATGCTTGAATGATTCATAGGTCAGTGTTAAGTGGCCGAACACAAAAAACATTCTTGAAAATGGTCAGGTACAAGGACTGGACTGAACATGAATAAAAAAGCAGCCAATGTCCAAAGAAAAACCTTGAAAGACCTTCAGAAAGCCTGGAAAACTACTGCTCAAGACCACTTTAAAAAATTACAAGAAAGTCTGGCTCCTTGGAAATAAAACAAAGAAATGAGGGGAGACTCAAGACTTTTGCACAGCACTGTATATTAGCTCTTTACATAATTTATGTCCTCTTGTTTCATTTTAGCTCAGTGAGAGTCTCAACTGCATTTGGTAGTCATTTTGGTCACACTGCTCTCTGTGTAACAGCATACAAAATTCAGAGTTTAGTATGAATCTTGACTGGAGTTACACTTAAGTGTTTTTTTCTTGAATATGCATACGTGTGCAACTGGCACAGTTAAAGGGGTCAGAGGCTGCACACTTTCAATAACAAAAGACTGTGTTGTTTACTCATGAGCATAAAATTAAAATAAAATTTTAAAAAAAAGTTCATTAAGACAAGTGGAACATATTCAGGGCTTCTTTCCTGAGCAGCATCCTGTCCCTCATCATCCCAATTCATTCCGCCTTGGTTAGTGACTTCAGCTCTTCACGGTTACTACAACAAGCTGTTGTACTGGCGAGCAGATTGCTACTGCTTCATATAAAAACAGAAATGCAAATTGAAAAAAAGGGTTAACTAAAATGTTTTTCTTTCTACAAATGTAAAGACGTACTCTGGTTGTTAGGGAGCATGGCCTAAGAAGGAGAACAGTAGGCTCTCCTCCTCTGGCCACCACCATGACCTCACAGCCTCTTGCTTGCCCCTCAGGTGT
>VUQI01008714.1:15940-48570 GCA_015106735.1 Paratilapia polleni | reverse complement strand
AACACACTGGAATATTTAAAAAAAAAAAAAGCAAGGAAGATGTCAAACACAGGAAGCAATTCAGTCTCAAGCAAAAGCCTAAAAAAAGATTTTAGGAAGATTTAGATCTCTTAAATAGGAACAAATGGGCTTTGAGCTGAGAACCACAGAAGGATAGGGAAGTGTGACGGTATTCAAGAAGTCATTGGCCTGCAGGGAACGTATGAATGTCAATGCAGTGTCCTTAGAGTCTAAATTAAGTGTGTGTGCCCCTCTCAGACACTCGAGCATGTTAACACAGCACAGATAAACTGGCTGCTGTTGTCTATTCTGGTCTTGTTATCAGTGTTATCACATTCAGTGCTCCTGGGTGCCTTGCTGTCCTCCTCCTCCTGTGCTGTGAGTTCAGAGTGATTTTATTCTCTTTGAACAAACGAGAACCATCCAGTTCTTTTGGGTTTTGGTTCATATCCAGTGCATACAGGCAAAATAAGGACAGTATTAGTCTGAGCTCTGTTTGAAGCAGGTGGTACTAAAAGATTTTCCTGACAGTAACAGACAAACACAAACATCTTCTGCCACATAGGGGTGCTTGCTCACACAGATACGCTGTAGAATATGTAAAAATTGTGATCACCAAACAAACCTTTGTTCCTGCAGGTTAAATACAAAGAAGCAGGGAAGAAAGAGGCCAGCAGCTCTCTGTACCACCGGCTGCCTGAGACTCTGGAGACGCAGCATGTTAAAGAGGTTACTGAGCTGCAGAGCGAGGTACACACATCCATTATTCACATTCACTTATTCACTTTTTCATGAAGTGAAATATTTAAGCATCAAAACATTTAAGAGTGATTTTCTCCTTTCCTTTATAATCTAATATTTAGTTTGATTTTGTCAGAATTGGTCAGTTTGAGCCCTTTCTCCGTTTTCCCTGCAGCCGTAAAAATGTGTTTAAGGACGACTGCATGAACGTTTTTTCATGTAACGCCATGTTTGAGTGAAGTCTGAGAGAACGTCTTGTCTTGCCTGCACTCAGCACTCTCACTGTCTTGCATTTTTTAGGCAGAGAAAAGCTCAAACTGAGTTCAGCGTTACTCCTCAAATAATTAATAAATGAGTCATATTTTGCACTTTGAAGACTCTCAGCTGAATGTCTCAGATATTTCCAATGCTGTTTGTAACAGTGAAAGTTTGTCTGCATTATGTCACTGAGGAACAGAAGTGTTTATGTAAAGAAACTCAGATATTCAACAGAAAAACATAATCTTCAAACTTAGAACTGAGAGTCTGTAAATTCCCATCAATGTTGCATTGTCTGGTTTGGGGTTTAGACCACTGTAAGTGTTGTTAAAATATAACTTTATTGGCACTTTACAATATAACATAATGTTTAGTCTTATAAAAGATTCCCAATTTCAGTCTTTCTCTCTACATTAACTGAAGACAAACACTGATTCAACTACTGACCTTCTCACACTAACTCAAACTCCAACTTCTACTGGAAGTCTTCTGGAGGAGTGAACACAATTCTTCAGTTCACAAGATATTCCCACATGTAATGTTTTTAAGATGATGTTGGGGAATATGGTCTAACACGTTGGTCCAAAATTAACCATAAGTGTTCATTTGGGATGAGATCATAGACTGTATATGAATCATATATATGAATCACATGTTTCCTTTAATTTGTCACTTGTCTGAAACTTTATGGTAGTTTCTGCAACAGTTGGTGTCTCCAGGAGCACATTTTACCAAGACGAGAGCCTACACATGTGCCTTTCTCCAGTAAATAGGGTTGTATATGCATAACCAATAAAGGAAACTCACCACTAGCGAGTCCTTTAATCTTTTTCTTATTGCAAACATTGTAATATTATTATTATGAATCTTTTTCACTAGGTGTTGCCACCTGCAGTGTTGTATTTGTACCAAATAATGCACAGCTGCTTCTAGTGTTTACAACAAGTGAACAGGTTGCATTTTATTATGAGTTCAATCTTCTGTCTCAAGCTGCAGCGTTTAACTATGGAGCTGTGCAGCAATAAAGCTGTCTTCCTCCTCTTAAATTAAAGGACCTTTGTTTTATTATTTCTGCATAATAAAGCTGTGTTAGTTGTGCAGGAATGATCATCAGTAGCACTGTAGGGCCTGACGTTTGAGCAGTTTTTACAAACTCTCCAAACAGCACAGTGGTCAATTCTCTCCCTATGAATCATTTCCATAAAACTGAGACAACAGCTGCTGCTGCCATTATTCATCTACTCTATTTGAGACACCAGAGAGTCTCAAAGAAAAATTACGTTGAACAAAAAGAAAAAGTAAAGCTCTAGACATTATTATTCTTCAACAGTTTTGACTCGTTACAGGGCGCTGCATGGACTTATTCATTCATTTATTCATCTGTCCATTCACTCACTCACTTTTAGTTAGTTCCTAGTTCCGGTTTCAAAATACAAGTTAATATACCATTAACAACTGAACCAGGATGGGCACTAAGAGATTTTTTATTCCTATTTTTTTTTATTTAAACATGATTTATTGAGATTTCTTGTTCTGTTTGAGTAAGAGTCAAGATCCCAAATATTTTTATAATGAATTTAAGCAAAAGTTTTGTTTCTCGGTTGGATGCCTAATAACTTGATATTTGTCCAATATGAGAGCCACACTGAAAGAGAATAGAAAAGTAAGCAAAGCTCATGTCTGAATCGATCTCAGCTGGTGTTGTTCTTCCTGCTGTCCAGAACAAGTACAAGCAGAGCGGGAAGAAGGCCATGTCGTCCAGTTTGTACTCCCAGCTGCCGCAGACGGCCGAGACGCAGCTCGCCGCCAAGATGTCTGACCTGCAGAGCGAGGTGAGCACATATGGACTCACACACAAGGATTTTAACTGATGCTCTCTCTGTTTCACCTTCAGTCTGGGTTCTTCCTCATATCTGAGTTAGTTTGATATTGCTGGTCATTGTGTTTTAAATCTTTCTTTGTCCCTCTGCAGAGTAAATATAAGGAGGACGGCATCAAGAGCCTCTCTCAGAGTCTCTACTCTCAGCTACCAGAGACAACTGAGACTCAGTTAGCTAAAAGTGTCTCTGAGCTGCAGAGTGCGGTGAGGAAAACAAGAGTATTTCATTTTCATTTAAGGGGGTATTTTAATTGTTTTGCTGGATTAAGGACTTAACTCCTACAAAGCAAAAGTGCTACACTGAGGTGCCAAACTAGAAGTGCTAAACAAAGGATATGGGAGTACTGCCATGAATTTTGGATAAAGATAAAAAGTCTTTTATTATTAACATAAAGGTTTAAGAATAAACTCATAAAGTAATCTTTTAAGAAGCAGTGAACATTTTTTCATTATTCATATGGTCATGGAGGTCCCTGTGTAACCCTCCACCTCTTATGTTTGAATTGAATTACAAATGAAAAACTTTCCCATTAAATATAATTTGAATTACATTTAAAGTTCAAGGATATTATCAGTAAAAAGATTTTTTTTTAAGTTCAATAAAAGATGTTTAGTTAATGAACAATTATATTGAATAACCAAGATTAGAGTTAAAATTCTGATTATGGTTTTTGCCATACTCAAGCAGCACTACTAGAAGAGCGCTCGAAGAGTACAAACCTCTGCTCAGGTCCACCAAACACTCTGTACTTTAAATTTAAAGGACTCTTTCTTTACCCATGGTTCACCTCTCCACCAAGGTTCAGTTAAATCAAATCAATTTAATTTATACAGCACTACTTTACAACAACAGTCAGGCATTTTATAAAGAAAGATAAAGACCCTAGACTATACGGAGAGAATCCCAACAATCAAATGATCCCCAGTGTGTAGTGTTTGGCGACAGTGGTGAGAAAGAACTCCCTTTTGACAGGAAGAGACCTCCAACAGAACCAGGATATGGGAGGGGCACAAGAAACAGGACAAAACACAAACATAAAGATCAGCAATGTAGTTTTTGCATTGTCTTGCTGACAAACAAACCAATGTTTTTATTGCCTCAGCTAAACCACAAGTCATCCTTTTTTAACCACCAGAGAATTCGACACATAAAACGTCTGTGACGAAACAGCCACAGTTTGTCCTGTCTTCTTTAGGCCAAGTACAAGGAAGCAAGCAGGAAGGAGGCGACCAGCTGTCTGTACCATCAGCTGCCAGAAACTCTGGAGACTCAACATGCTAAAGAGGCTACTGAGCTACAAAGTCAGGTGCGCAGATATTCACACATGTACAAGACAAATTGTTATTCAGTTTTGTCAGAAATTGGATCTTGTAAATATAAAGTTGACAGAACAACCACAGTGTCGGTGGTAGCACAAGGGAAGGATTGTATGTGAGATCAATTTGTGTTGAAGGACTTAAGCCTTCATTGCTTCGGGATGCCTATATAAGTTTCAAATAACCACATTTCATGGATCATAACAGTTGTATTCTCATTTATTTGTGAATTTTATCGAACTTTCCAGGCACCCAGGAGTAAACTTTTTTTATACCTTTAAAAACTGCTATTTGCTGCCAAATGATAATCCATCTGTTGTGAGAGGATTGAAGTGAGGAGCCAAATGCAGACACCAAAGCAGATGGAAGTAACAGAAATCAAGCTTTTATTTCAGCTTATAGAAAAACTTCCAAAATAGTCCAAGAGGTGAAGTAATATGAAAATCCAAGAAGTAAGCACGAGGAGTCAGGGAGCAAATAATGGGAACAAACAGGGCTGTAAAGGAACAGAAACAGACAAGGACAAAGGGGAAGACAGGGCTATATACACACATTCCCGTGTCTCATTATGATTACACACTGAGACACAGGAATGAGCAGAGCACAGGTGAAAACGATAGGCGAAGACAGTGAGAGCAGGGCAGACCAAAACAAAGGAGGAAAAAGAGAAAGCAAAATTAGAAATAGATAAAACAAAAAACTGACTTTCAAAGGAAAACAAGAAGACAGAAACAAGGATACACAGGAGGAAACAGACATTAACATAGAAACAAGACAGAGGGAGGCACAGACAGGGACTAATAAAATCAAGATTTGAACCAAATCACAGACTGAATCCATCCATCCATTTTCTTATCTTTCTATCTATCTTTCTTTCTATCACTACAAAATCAATTAAATCAAAACTAGAACCAAAAACAGAGAACCAACAACCTAAACAGTATCATAGTTAATGAGTAGTTGCTTTCATTTTGTGGTATTTCAGGTACTCCCAAGACAGTTTTTACATCATTCTTTTTCTCACATAATCTCTTTATCAGTGTTTGGCACGATATTCTGTTGATGTTTTGTTGAGCTATTGACTCATCATTTTTTGATATTTCATGCAGCAATATAAAATGTCTGTAGACGGAGCTGTGAAAGTAAATTGGGACCTTTTTCACACAGCAAGCTTTGGATCTGACCTGATTTTACTCAGTTTTTGTTACAGTATGTGATTTCATTTTGCAAAGTTTGTCGAATTAGCCTAGTATGTGTACCTCTGTGCCCTCCAGGTGAAGTACAAGGAAGGTAAGAAGGATCTGAGCACCAACCTGTACTCTCTGCTGCCCGAGACTGAGGAGATCAAGTTTGCTAAAGCGGTCATGGAGCTTCAGAGTGAGGTGGGTGGACATCCACAAAGTGTGAAAACATGTTGTTCTCGTCGTAATAGTTTCAGTGCAGCTTGTTCCATTTCATGCTGGAAATTGCTGTTTTTAAAAAAAAATCGCATGGATTCAAGATGTGTTGAGACTGTTAAAACATCCAAAGTGAACAAATTCTTCATTTGTTCTGCTCACTTTTTCACTTTTCTCGACTACATTTGTATACTCTCATCTTGCCGTGTGTGTTTGTGTGTTGCAGAATAAATACAAGCAGAAGGGCAAACAGGAAGTCAGCAGCAGTGTTTTCCACCAGATGCAGGAGACCAAAGAGATGGAGTTTGTTAAGCAGATCTCAGAACTTCAAAGCGAGGTTAGCTACAGCGTGGGCCAGGTCTTCAAGTTTACTGGGGCTTTTGGACCACGTTATTTTAGGGCAGATTTACAAATTCTAGTAATAATCATGTAGATTTCTAACAACATACACACATATCTGTTAATGGTATGGAGACAGTTTTCTATTTCTGATGATTTGCCATAAAATCATACAGTATATGTATCTTTGATTTTTCTTTTCTCTGTGTGTTGCTTTTCTAGTCAAAGTACAAGAAAGACAAAGAGGATCTGCCCAACACTTTATACTCGCTGCTGCCTGAAACTCTGGAGACTCAGTTTGTTAAAGAGATGGCTGAGACACACAGCGAGGTGGGAAACCATGCATGTGACTATTTTACAGCGTGCTTAGAGTTTGATTGCTTTTTTAAACATTAAAAATTAAGAATGAATGAAGATTCTTCCAGAAAACGACTCTGAATGTGGGGCATGGATGTAAAAGTTTTCTGTGTTTACTGTTTTTGTCTGTAATACTTCACTAAAGTCTGGCTTCATGAATTCACTGCAGTGTTTAAATTAATAAGTGTTATTACACAGAGTCTCCAGGACCAAAAAGCCTAAAAAAAATAATAAATTTAGGGGCTTTAAATTTCACCAGATGAATTTCAACAGATATTTTATTTTCTTTCTGTATTTGTCAGAGGTTTGACAATTTTAGAGTTTAGTGTCATCTGCAAACAGCTTTATGTTCTGTTCAGCCTTCATACCTCCATGTATACATGCAACATGCTTCTGTTTAAAGATACAGTGAATGTATGTCTTAATAACCCTGAATGTAAATTACCGTTTAAATGTAGGTGTTATAACGAAAACTAGCTCATAAAAATAAAATACTAACAAGCGAAGCAGGATGAAGAAAATGCCAGTGCATGCCCCACAGCTATTAAAACACAGAAGTCTGTTGCAGTGTGATGTGCTGGTGTGTGTCACTGAGCAGTTATTGATCTCCTGTTTTGTTTTCATTACTCCAGAATAAGTACAAGGAGGCGGGTAAGAAGGAGATGGTCAAGTGTTTGTATTCTCTGCTGCCCGAGACCAAAGAAACTCAGCATGCCAAGGAGCAAAGTCAGCTGTACAGTGAAGTACGTTTTAACATACACTGCTCTCTGTAGCACGTGGTGTTCTTGTGCATGTTGTGGCATATTCTATGTTTTGAGAAAGTAGCACTTTTGAGTTCAGATATGCAAACCTTTAGAGGCCTGTTTGTTTTTCCAATATAGTGTTTTCAAACATTTTGTATACAAGGCACAACGAGGGGCAAGCCAAAATGCCACAGCACACATCTTTTGAAGTAGGGGTATGTTGTAACACCAGTGATGTTGACAATAAGTGATGTTGTGTTTATAACACACATATAATAATACCTTGCCACACTCGTATTTCAAGTGCAATTCATTTCCCAAAAAGAGACAAAACGCGCAATAAACAAAGTTAATGATGAGCATGCATGATAACATGCAACTACATCTCTAAATGACATACAAGGGTTTAGTAGAACTATATCTCGTATGGGTTACATTTGATTTCTAAAGTCATCTTCAACTTGCACCATGTTAGCATTAGCTAACTTCTCCTGACAGATGAGGCTCTCGGGCCGAGGCCTGTCGACATCCCCGATGAGGCTGAAGCCATAAAATGGGAAGTTTTCACAATAGCTTACATGGACATTTGTTTTTTTCTCTTTTCTTTACACTGTGGATTGTACTGGTAGTTAGTCACGGTTTGCTCTGCACAAAAACAATGATCCACTTTCCCTGCTAACAAATTCTGTCATCCTCCTTATTACCCCCCTTATTATTAATTAAAGCCTTTAATGCTGTAGTTACTCCTGCGATCCAGCACCTGCCTAAACAAACCTGGGTTCTCTTTGACACAAGGTTTTTAGAACCATTTTTAGGGCTGAAAATTTGCCTCTGTAGTGGTACATGAGTATAATAATAATAATGTGTTCAAGACAAAATCCCAAGGCACACTGGGACTTGCCTCGTGGGACACCATTCAGGAACCACTGCTGTACACCAGACCACAAGGGCATTTGCATTTGTTTACCTTTACACACGTGCTGCTGCAGTTTCTGAAGGATTTCATGTTGTTTTTTAATCAGTCAGTGGTTGTGTATATTGTATACCAGGAAATAATGATAGGAAGGAAATGAAAGGAGGAAAAATATGTTAAGCTCTTAGTTTAACTGATTAAAATCATTCTTCTGTGTGCAAGTCAGCTAAGCATCATTACATCCTTTTAGACTTGTTAGCATATTGTTGTGAATATATTTTTTAGAGGATTTATAATGTATCAGCCTCATGATGACAAGCATATCATCACAGAAGTCGCCATTTAATGCAGAACTTTAAAATAAGAGTTGGTGAGACAGCAAAGTAAAAATGTTGTTGTACTGCTTATTTAAAGGTTCTATTCTGGTAGGTGTCATTTGTTGTGGTTCATTTGTTTTGTGCTGCAGAAAGCTTACAGGGAGGAGGGAAAGAAAGAAGCTGGCTGCAGTCTGTACGCCCAGATGCCCCAAACCATCGAGACCGTCTTCGCCAAGGAGCTGAGCAAGACTCAGAGCGATGTGAGTCTGACGCCACCTTCACCTTCAATCAGTGACAGGAAATCAATATTTGCTGTCTGTTTAACAGCCAAACAAAGCAAATATGAAAGAAACTGAGCATTTGAAAGAGAAAAGAGCACCAACAGGCAATATATTGACTTTCTCTGCATGTTTTTAAGTGCCAAAGTGATGAAGTGTGAACATGTTTAGACAGATGTCACACCTCTGGAATAATAATTCACTCTAAAACAAAAAACTAGGATATCTGTGTGCAGCAGGTTCAGATTTCTAACTAAAGAGCAGATGGGAGGCATTTAAACAGCAACATCCCACGATACAGTGTTTAACACACACACACACACTCATGGGGAGTGTTTTGTGTGTTGGTATCATTTTGTCTGCAGAAGCGTGAAAAGAGGGAGCAGCTGTGTGGTGCTCCACAGCCTGAGGACACAGACACTGACCTACTGTCTACAACACACACACACACACACACACACACAGAGTCAAACAGCAGCGGCAGGTTGAAGCTCATAAACTGGGACAGACACACATTTTTCACAGGATCGCTGACACCTCTGAAAGAACGATTTGGATTTTGCAAACTGTACAACACAAGCTGGATCATGCTGGTGTTTATGAGCAGGTGACAGTTAATCTGGAGAGAGAAAAGATGACATGCAAAGAAACAAAATGCAGTGACTCTTTTTTGTTTGTTTCACACCTTTCAACAATCCCCAGAAGAATGCTTTGCATGAGATATAAAGGCAGTAAGACAAGATTTAGAAGAAATACAAGGTAATATAAAAAAATAATAATATCATAGGTGAGCAGCAGGACACACACTATAAACACCTGAGAACTGGACTGATGTGATGTACATTCCTGGTCTTAGTGAGGACTCTGAAGTAGCTGCAGCTCTCTAAAGACATTTTTCATGCACGAACTCCGGACAATGTTGGGACATTTTCCAGAGTCTCTCACATGTAGCACACAACACATGAGGCAGCCTGCTTGAGATGCATTTTCACTACTGGTAACACTGTTGAGTGAATTCTCTGGGCAGTTAACTGCTCCATTGTCTCACTGGCTCAGTCACACATTGCTATCGTTGTACTTGGGAGCTGGCTCTGATTAAAGACTCTTTAATGCCTGATCCAAATAATTTAAACATTTGCATTCTCAAATTCCGTGCCACCAGCATGATAGCAGGAAATTTGTAATTGCTCATGATTATACAGAGATGTCTTCCCTCTTTTTTCATTTTCTACATAAGTGACTGAAGCTGAGCAAAGACTTTTAATTCTTTGTCGTACACTATATGTCAAATATGTGCTGCATCCTATACTGGAAATAGTAGTACACAACAGACATTCTTACATCAGCCTAACCAAGAGTAAAATCTACTAGCTGTGAAGATTTTAACCTCCAGTAACCTTCTTCACTAAATCTTTTACAATTGTGAGAAGTTTGAGAAATGTAGTTACTGTCTAGCTAAGACTGCTTGCTTGTAAACCTTGATGTAAACGGTGACGATGAGCAAACATAACTTTATTTACTGAGAAGAAAACTCATCAGCTCTTTCAAACCACGTGTGAATTTGAGTTTGCTTTAAAACTTTTAAAATGAATCAGAATCAGAATACTTCGTTATTCGCGGGGGAAAGAGCATTAGATAAGCCGTTTTCAGACATGGGCTGCAGCCTTAAGTTTTTAAAGAGGTCATCCGTCATGGGTGCATGTGTGAATGTAAATGTTGGATATTAGCTCATTTTTTACCCGACAACTTCCTAGTGAAAAGTTGGTGTGATGCCGGTTTGCGCCACAGTGTGAAAAGAGCAGGTGACGCATTCACAAACATGTGCGCCACCTTGTGCATGCTCTATCCAGTCAGCTCCTTTGCCTGAACCACACAGAGTATTTCCAGTAGTGTGAATATGTCTGAAGTGGACTGTTTTCAGCTGTGTGGTACATGTGAGAACGCTGTGGATAATGTGCTGACCTGATTCTTCTCAACCTGTCCAAAGTGCAGGTACAAAACATGAATTTATTTTGTGTTTATAGTACAGACTGCTTCGGTTACAGATGAGGATAATTGTTTGGTGTCAGTCAGCCCCGAGGGCAGAAAATCAAATCTGTGGGTAATCTGGGACATGGGCCTGATGCTTTTCTGGTTTCATGTCTGCTGACCGAGCAATGTAACACTAACTGGAGCGCATAACATAGACCACCTTTTCAACAGCAGCCCAGACAGTCCCACTGTCTTTAAATCCCTGAAAGAACAAACCAGGACAATACCATCCAGTATCTTTGTTACAATATGAGCTGTTTCCTACAAAACCAAATAAACTAGAGTTTATAACCATTACCTGAGTCACTAACGGGCTTTTAACACAGCCTTTTCTATTGTGTGATGTGTTCTTGATTCACAGTAAAATATTTACAATTTGAAAAATTATAAATAACTTTAATTTGTACAGAGTAGGTGTGGTCTCCTTTGATTTTATAATGATTTTTTTTATTTAGTGTTTTGAAAATTCTAACAAAAAAATGCCCATAAAAGAAATAAGTGACAGGAAAGAATTCAATTAAAAGGAAAGAACAAAAATAATTGATTAAATAGATGTAGATTGAAGCTTTACTACGCCTACCTTTTTTTTTCCTAAGCATTCTAAACAGCGTGTTACAAAGTAGCAGTGCATTCAACTCTGAATCTTAAATAGTATAGGCTGCTTAGCCTTAAAAAACGTAAAACGTGACAACAAACAAAATACCAGAACTCACTGATGAATATACTTGTTAATGTTGTTAAAGGACAGAATTAATGCATTTCGGGTATTTGCTATTGTCACCACAATTCAAGAACAATAATGACAGTATATATAAAAACCAGGTGATGTTCAGTTAACAAGAAGGACTCTAATTACATGAGAGAAACCATTTAAGATGAGATGAGAAATACTGTATTTATCCCATACTTGGGAAATTCTTTTGTAATATAGGATTTTTAAGACCAATACCAATATTTGGTGATTTAAAAATCAAATATTCCAATACAGATTTCCCTAACATTTGTAATGTGTAGTTATTTATTTAACTGACAACCTATGCAATGTGAACACTCAAACATGGTTGAAGGGTGTTTACTTTTTAAATTTTCATTTGTCGGCCAATGTAAAATGAGATGTACATTTCTTACATTACTTGTATCTGTCCTTGTGGCAGCAGAGCTGAATCCGTCTGATAGAGAAGGTGCTCTGCTGTCTGTCCAGTAAGTGCTGCAGAGAGTGGTCAGATTATCCATGATGGATAACAGTTTGTTCAGGAACCTCCTCTCCACCACAGCTTCAGAAGTGTCTAGTTTGCATCTCCTTTGAAAGTGAAATCACACTGAAAAATGTCATAATAAGAAAAATGAGACGTAATCATAAAAAAATATATAGCAAGTGTGATGTATTATTAGTAATATTTAAAACATTAACATACAAGATGGAAAATGTCATCACAATGTCACCGATCAGTCTTATTAGGTGAAAGCTACAAGAGTTTGGCACTGTCTGTATATTAGATAAAATAGTATGGCCTGTAGAATCTACAAAATCACAAAAAATGAGAAAATTGCCCAATATTAAAATGAAACAACACATAAGTATGAACTTTGTTTGATGCTTTTTGATGACACATCACTCTTGTTATAGTTGTTTATGATTATTTCTTATTATTTATACATGCTTAGACAGGTGCTTTCTATGATGCAGTTAGTCCTTGTTTCTGATTGGCATTTGGACCTCACCTTATTTTTCTATATATTGTCATTTTCTGTTTTTCCAGAACTGTGCTGATGATGCCTTATAGTTGAAATGCATTCATTTTGCCCTTTAATTAACATTAAGTTGTATATTTAGTAGTATATGTGAGTGGTCAGTTAGACTAGAAAAGTTCTGTAAAATCAGGTACATTGCATTACTCATCAGTTTGTTTGTCCTTATATTCTAAATGGCAACACCTTTGAAACTAGATTTCACCAACAACAGAGAAAATAAATGGGGAAACAAAAACAAATGTTTCATAATTATTAATTATTGTTTTATTATTCCACAAGTTTAATCCTTTTTACAGATGTGCATCTTTTCTCATTTTTATTTATATGAAATACATCTAATATTTGGCAGTTTGCAGAATTTACACCAGTTACTGTTTTCTTCACAGCTTCATAGACATCAATCTTCTTTTTTTTAATGTAGAAAGCGTATTTATTTTTAAGTCATACACACATTAGTAATCAGTTGGTTTTGAAACACGATTAAAGCGAAATCCAAACACAGAAGACAGCAGGTTTGTTCTGCAGGCCTGTTAACTTCAATCAGTTTTTGTATTCATTTCTGCATCCTGCTGTGAATTCCTCATTTTCACAGTTGGAAGCAGCTCATCTTATTTTTAGGCAAATGAAGAAGTGTGTTTTCGGTCTCAATCCAGCACCAGGCTGAATTAGTCATCAGATATTTTCCCCCCACAATTCATCAAGCTCCTGTTTTTCTGCATCTCTCTTTCCAAATCCTCCATCACCTCATTTCTTAATTTATGTTTCCTCTTCAGTCCTTTTTTCCTGTGCGCTTCTTTCTTTTCTGTCTCTCTGTAGAAGTTCTATAAGGAGAAGTATAATCGGGAGAAGGGGAAGTCCAACTACACCAACATGAAGACGTTGCCTGAGGTGGAGCACGCCATGGAGGTCAACAAGAACCAGAGCGATGTAAATATAAACACAGACACATAATATATGTACGTCTCAGTCTAATACAACAATACAGTGAGCTGTTACGTAACATTTGTTCCTGTGACTGTGTTGGCAGCAGCTCACCACCAATGAATGCTGCCTCATCTGTGGAGTTACATGCACTGTAAGAAGTGTTGCTGTTAAATTACAGTAAAGCACGGCAGATAACCGTTATTTTACGGTGTACCTGTTACGTTACTGTAGAAATGTTTTAAACTTTACAGTATAATACAGATGGACAGTTGGTTCGTGAAGTAACGCTGTGAAGCCTTGAGCTGAGTGGTTCTGCTTTTGCCATCACTGTCACCATCTTTGTGTTTTGAAAATGGGTGTGATGAATGAGGGGTGGAGTTGTGATTGATAAGCTGTTAGCCAGTGAATTTACCCTGGTTCATCTGTCGTTCTGACTATAATAAGGACTGTAAAAAATGAATTCATTAATGGTGCATTCACACAAAACGCAAAGCAAAGTTTTTGCACAGCACGATTGCACAATTACATACAAAGTCTATTCAATGCAAAATCAATCCAGGCAACACGAATATTGGCAAATCAGTGTTCACACAACTTTAAGTATTTCAGCTTTGGCAAAAAAATGTGCTTCACACTGGGTTGCTAAAAACCATGAACTGAGATTCTCCTGAAACCACCGACAATCAGAAAAGGATGCTGTTTGAGGGCATCTGGAGCTGAATGATTGCACTTCTCTTCAATCATTCAGGACAGGGAAAAAAAAGAAGGTGTGGAGAAAAGTGAGTGAAACTGTAGGACTTAATAAAAAAAAATCTAAAAATATGTTAGTGATTCCAGCTATCAGTTATACTCCTTCTTGCCCTGTTGGCTGGATAAATATTTGTGGGTTTTCAACATGATCGTATTCCTGCAAATTACAGGAGAGGCCAAACTTTGCACCATAAAACCTGAAACCAGCAACTGAGCCCATAAAGTCATCAGGAAAGTGTTCCCTGAGGTCATAGATAAAGGGAACCAAAGTGGGGTTTCCCATAGACTTCTATACAACTGGAAGTATTTTTGTAGTCGTAGGAGTCGCCCCCTGCTGGCCATTAGAAAGAATGCAGGTTTAAGGCACTTTAGCGTTGGCTTCACTTTTAATACCTGGAAGTTCATCTTTTATACATAGTCTGTGGTATTTGACCATTAGCTGTTTGGTTATTATGCTGTTATTTTAGTGTTTCTACTACAATCTCCCTTAACAGTTAAATACTGTAAAATTAATAACTGTAAATAGCAGCATCTCTATAAACACATTCTGTTGATCAGTCTTTTGGCAAGGGGCAACCTTTCTAGCTTCTATGTGTAGTCCATGTGTGCTATTAGCCAATCATGTTTTAGCTGGGCTGAAAGGTGGAAACAGTGATGGCAGACCAGACAATAGCAAGGAAGAAAACGCTGGGGAAAAGGAAGCAATGCAACCAGAGACAAACGCAATTATCATGAAAGTAAAACAGGAAGTGGAAAAACCCCACAGAGACAAAAGAAGTGGAGACAAAAACCAGGAAACACATGAGACACTAAGATCATGAACACTTAGAAACACAGAAAAGGATATTAATTACTTAAGAAATAAAGACCATGACCCAACCATAATGGATTAAAGTCAAGTTTAACAAATGTGATTTTTGTAGGAAAAATAAACAAAATAGAGTGAGTGATGCTATCATGCTGACCTTTATTTCAGTAAAACTTTTTATTTGTTAATTTATGATCGATAATTAATAATCATTAAATATAATTAATAATTTATGATTGCGAGTTGTGTGGGACATGGACTATTCTCACTCCTTTTTTCCCGTTGTTTCAGACGTCTGTGTTTTAACCTGTGTTTCTTTTATCTATGTTTTTAATTTTGAACTGAATTGCACTTTTGTTTATATTGGTTTTATTAAAAAATACTCATTTTCTCCATAACTGCCTCTGCTGGTCACAGGTCAGCTATAGAAAAGGTAAAGAGGAGCTTCATCACTACAACACGGTGCCTGACAGACCTGACATCATGAATGCCACCAATGCTGCTAAACTAGCCAGCGATGTAAGTCTGTCTGTGTGTGTTTGAACATGTAACCACGTCCCAGCCAACACTCATTTCCATGACAACGGTCCTGTTCACCAGCTGTTCTCTGAGTGGAAATGCTGATTAATTATAGAAAATGTTCTGCTGTTAACACTGAACTGTCATTATGTAAGAGTGTTTTGCAGCTTCAGTGTGTGTGAGAACAAGTGTGTGTATACTCATACATCTTTGTGTGGACTTGTTTTGGATATTGGGGACATTTTGAACCGGTCCTTTCTTTTGGGACAGATCTTCAGAAGGAATTTTTGAGGGTTTGGATTTTGTTTTATAGCTCAAGTTTGGATCAGGGGTTATTTAAAGGGGACTGTATTGTGTCAGTGGGGGTTGTCACAGAGTGTAATAAGAGAGTGAAACACCAAATTTAAAAAAAAATTTAAATTAAGCCAAAAAAAAAAAAAAAAGGTGTCCTTTGATATCAGGATAAAGAGGAACCGCTAACAGATAATTCAGCTACTTTTTCAAATTTCACAACAAGTTAACAGATGTAGGCTAAAAAAGGTACACCATGTTCACCAACAAGGATAATAATGTACTTATTTTAACTGTTCTGGTGTTTGTCAGCAGAGTTATTATAATTTTTGGTGTACTTTGATTGTTTTTTTTGTTTTTTTGTTTTGTTTTCGATTTATTTCGGTGGGCTTGCTTATTTCATTATTGTATTAATTGTTAAATGCTTAGTTTTAATTTTGTTTGTATTAGTTGCAGTGTTTGTATTATTATTATTATTATGTGGGTGGTGTTTGCCAAGGGCAAAATTTAAGGAGTATAGAACAGTACAAACACTTCGTCTCAGTCTGAAACATCTGCACCTACGCCTCCTGATGCTTATTGTGTTTACAGATTTACCAAATTGCCTAAAAAGGCTGAAACTACAGATGTTTCCTTTATGTTTTAGCTTAGTTGTGTAAGTATAAAGGTCTAACTAAAATGTCTTTTCACACTTATTTTAAGACCCTTGTTTTTTAGTACATACAGTATGTTTGTGTGTCTGTTATGTAAATATATTTTTCATTGTGTGTCTCTGACATCTACAGGTGACCTATAAGAGTAATACTAAGCAGCCTGTTTACAGTGATGGATCTCTTCTGGCCAGAACTGACATCCAGCACGCCAAAGAGGTTTCAAAACTGGCCAGCCAGGTAACACACACACACAACCTACCCAGCATGCACTGGGAGCCATTTAGCAAGTCAGCACTATAATGTGATGTTAAAAGCCTTGGAAAGTTTTAACGTTTATGTCTCCAGTTAGTCTCTGACAATCTAATAAAATAATCTAAAATATTTTTCATTAATGTTTACCGCCCTCTTCTGCAGGTGAAGTACAAGGAGAGCTTCGACAGACATTTAAAGGGACAGAAACCTCAGTACAACCCGCTGGAGTGTGTCTCCTTCAAACAGATACAGGCTGCTGCTGCTCTCGCGAGTCAGGTGGGTGAATCATGAGGTCACGTGATCTGTGTCACACAGGTTTAAGTTCAAGTCAAAGCACATGATGCTTTTTCATCAAGCTTTTTGTGACCATAGGTCAGCTTGTTCTAACTGTGTGACTATGTGTGCACAACAGAGAAACGTTGTTAAAATACCCGCCCTCATGGATGGATGTACTGTATAGTTTAGTGTATACATCGATCTAAATTCCTTTGTGATTTATGACTCATGGGAAAGCAACACAAAATGGGAACCTATACACCAGTAGTTTACTGTATTACTTTTGTCGGCTTCATTACAGCAAATGTTGTAAAATATTTTTTCAGTAAAACTGGAGGTGGTGCTCAGATGTTGTTTAGATGGTGATGCAATAGTTTGGTTTCCCTTTTAGTTTGAATAAAAAACAATTAGATGGTTTTAAGCAGGTGAAGCAGCAACACTGATGGTGTGTTTTGAAGTAAACATTTCTCTTACCCCTTCCTGAAAAACACATTTATTTATATTCATCAGAATAATCAGATTCATTTCCCGTAGATCACCTGGAGACATTTTTGTTTTTCTTTTAGCCGCTGAGATAAACGAGTCCAACAGGAACAAACTGTGTGTGTGTGTGTGTGTGTGTGTGTGTGTGTGTGTGTGTGTGTGTCATTCTCTTTGACACACACATTTGAAAAACTCAGTCTGTTGTGTGGGCGTAACCATGGCAACCTTTCTAAGGCAAATGGAGAGGGACTGTGGGATGAAAGCTGGAGAAGTTGAAGAGGTTACGCACGCACACACATACACACACACACGCTGGTCTTTCTAGAGTTGCAAAGACACTCATTGATATATGCATTGCCTAGTCTCTCATCCTAAACACAGTGATCACTATTAAATGTTAAATCAAACCTAAACCAAACCTAAACCTGGTTCTAACCTGAAACCTAAACCTACATTTGAACCTTAGACAGGCCTCTGGAGGTCAAATGTCTTTACAAAGTCACCATAATGATGATTTCAAACTAAAATTCATCCAAACAAACAGAAATTGAAAATACCAATTGAACAGTGAAAAGAAGCCCCATACGAACAGGCATACATGCAAATACACTCACGCACACAGAAGCAGCCGTTTTAGTCCACTTGCTGCCCACACAGCTACAGAAAAGAGCCTCCCCACTTTACCATGTTATATAACAGCTTGTTGTGTTGAACGCTGCCCGGTGTTCAGGAATGCTGCACGTTCACCCAGAGCTGCTTTTTAGAAAAGCCTCTCTTTGAGACTCTCAGCATCATGATACACAGGCGGATCTCTGAATGCAGGTTTTTAGTAGAAGAGGCTGGCAAAAAGGGGGCTCAAACTGGAACTGATTTTTGGCACCACATGTGAAGAAGACATCAAAGAAAAGTGGAACTCAAAATGGAAAAATTCATTTTTTAACACTTTTAACAGTGAGCCGCTCCTGCAGACTGTAGAAAATGTGGCTTGTGTGATGTTCTGGGTTTAGTGTTCGCCATCATCTCTGTCATTAACTGCAGCCAGAAAGTTGTAATTTGGCAGAGAAGGAAGAGAGTAAGAGACCATTACAGTGATTGACTGTGACAGACATTAATATCTGTAAAAGCCAAGAAAAACGTATGCTAATTTTCCATGGATGATGATTCTTTTTAACCTTTAACCACGAAAGTTAATCACCAGCATGGCATATTGAATGACTGTGATGCTGGATTAGTTTTGCATACCAGGGATCCTAGTATTTCTAGAGCATTGCTGCCAAAGTTTGTTCAGCTAGCCCTGGCCCTTCCCATCTTGTTTTAATTTACCATTGGCCGCCAAGTCGCTGTGGTGGTGGAACTCAGTATCATTAAGCTGCTTCTCCAGAAAGGATCTTGTCCACATTAAGCCAGACCACCTTGGACTGCAGGTGGCAGCAGTCGTCTTTCTTCTGCTCTGGATATTCGCTGTGAGCTTGAGAACCACTTCTAGAGTTTTCCAGGTGGAAAAGTGGTTCATGTACGGCTATAGTGAGCTGTAGCAGCAGAGCAGAACATTGACTTCCAGCTGCAGTCCAAGACGATGGAGTTGGAGTCCATCCATGGGAGGAGAGGCAGAAAAGTTTCTGATGTGAAATCACCCATGATTGTTTTGAAGCCTTCAGTTTATCTTTATGGCTATCACCACCTTGTTTTTCGGACTAGAATTAACCATATTTGGAGGAGAGGATGGAATACTTCGTTATCAGCTAACACTATCCATAAATTGTACGGATCCAGCACACCTGCTACTCAGTGCTAAGTAACATACCAATAAAATACTACAATTTCAATCAAAAAAAAAACTGCAGCGCAGACTCTCTGAACTCAAGAGGTCCAATTCAGAGAGTGCAGAGAGTTCACAGAGTTAATGTTAACTTTAAACTGAATTCACCTTCCATAAAGTGGTTATGAGGGAGGAATCTATCCAGAAAGACAAAAACTATTTTTTGTAGCAGGCTGTAAACATGTTTATTTCTGATTTAAAGTTGGACATTTTAACATGGGAGTCTATGGGGACTGACTCACTGCTGGAGCCAGCCTGAAGTGGCCACTAGAGGAACTGCACTCTAACTTAAGTGTTGACTTGTATGTTGCCACTTATTGCCACTTATTCAGAGTACACGGACAGTACTTGGTTAATTATTGTCACTGCCAGCATGGAGACAAATACCTCCTCTGCAGGTTTAAGTAAAGAAACATGACTTAAAGCTAGCCAGGTAAGTGTTTCCAGAAACCAGAGTTTCATTTAAGTGAATAATGGGGTCAAATAATTCTCTTTGTTTTGTCGTGACAAATCCATAGCATCCCTGAAAAAGAATTACATATTCCTTGGAAATCATTTTAAAATCCCAGAAAAACCTTCAACCCTAACATGCACTCTTCCTCCATCCTCCAGGTGAAGTATAAAACCAACCAGAACCAGAAACCAGAAGGTTCATCAGACCTGCCAAACCTCCTGCAGCTGGAGCACGCCCTGCACGCCAGCAAGCTTCAGAGCAATGTAAACCACATGATGTTTGACAATGAAAGCAGCTTTATTAACCTGCTTAACAGCTGCTACAGGAAAGTCCATAATTAGTATTAAGGATATAACAAGTGTTATGAAGTGCTAAGCTGCAGCCTTCAAAATACAAGTGCAAAGTTGACATGGATTTTCCAGGACTTAATAAAATTCACAGTTTAGACCAATAACAGACACACCTTTACATCTGCTACCAACAGAGAATTAAAGGAAAAGTTTAGGATGCATTTAGCTGCATTTGAAAGATAATAATGTACTTCTGCAGTATGCGGAGTGAATCCTGCTCTTGTGTTTTTGTCTTTATAAGAACCAGCTTAAGTTTCAGTTTGGTGAGTGAAGACACTGTTGGACTTCTTCAGTTTTTCAGACAGCCTTCTGAGACGTAGAATAGACTTGTACTTAGGCTAATATTAATGTAGATGTATAATAGTGTCTGTCTGTTTGTGTGTGGCGTGATCAGGTGGAGTATAAGAAGAAGTACGAGCAAACGAAGGCTCACTACCACATAGCTCTGGACACGGCTGAACAGCTCCACCACAAGGAGAACGCAGTGCTGCATAGCCAGGTTACACACACACAAACACACACAGGTTTTTATTTTTCTGAGAAGCTAAAAACTTTACATTCTGTTAGTGTGCCTGATGAGTTGGTGTGCACATTGTTTCAGGTGAAGTACAGAGAGGAGTATGAGAAGAACAAAGGTCGCTCTCAGATGGAGTTTGGAGACACTCAGACCTACAAAGTGTCCAAAGAAGCACAGAAGATGCAAAGCGAGGTAAAACTTTTCTGTCTCTGATGCGAAAGTTTGCTTTTAGTCAGAGACGTTATGTGTTTCTTTAGCTTTACACTCCAATCAGAACTTTCACTCAACATGTTTTAGGTCCAGCAGTGTCCAGCAGATATTTTCACCTGAAGACAAGATAAACATCCCGCTGTCTTTGGTTTTTATTTTTGAGCTTTTCAGTTGATATGTAGCAAGTAATCCAGTTCAGTACTTCGGCCCACAGACTGGAGTGAATTGCAGCTAAAATGAGGTCGCAGAAATGAGAACTTGTTTATTTGCACAGGAGAACAGCTGCAACTAAAAAGAATATTTCTGTCAATTACAGAATTTTTGAAGGTGATTTAATTTAAAATGTGAAAATATTCACCAGATGAACAAATGTGAAGAAACCAAACACACTACATGCATTTATTTTAGTGGGTGAAAAATTAATCAAGTGTTCTGTTTCTTCCGAAAGAGCACAAAAGGTTTTTTCATTTAATACAAAGGAAAGAAGAAAAAGGATTAAACAGTTACAATTGTTGCTGAGCTACAAAGAGGTGTCAAATATAAGCTGGTTAAGTTGTTAACCAGACAGTGACAAATAACATGACCACTATGAGCAAAAGCTTGTATGGAAAGCAGTTCTGCAAAACCAAAAAACAACAGCCTCTAAATCTAAAAAAGAAATAAAAATCCCACAGCGTTGCCAAATGCCATAAACCATATAATAGTACAAAGACTCCAGAAGGACCTTAAATCAAGTAAAACTATCATTTTGTTCAAAGTCCTGAGTGTCGAGTGCCTGTACGTCTGTTCACAGCAGAACCACAGCTAAACAACTTAAACAGGCTCGGTGGCATCATTCATGTCGAGTCCAATGTCAGTTTTCCATAATATAGCATTGAAAAAAAACAGCTAAGAGAAATTGGTTTCATTATTTTCTCTCTCTGCTGTGTGCCTCTCTCAGAAGGAGTATCGGAGGGACTATGAGGAGCAGATGAAGGGGAAAGCCTTGGTTGATGTCGACCAGACACCTGGATACCTGACAGCCCGCCATGCTAGCAGCCTGCTGAGCGAGGTAATGTACACTCAGACAGATGTGATACTTAAAGGCATTTTAGAGGTTTTCTCAAGCTATGTTCAAACTTTGGAAGTACAAAAATACTCCATGGCATTTATTTTCAACCTGTTTTGGCTTGTGATAGACTTAGATTGTGGATTTTGATTAATCTTTTTTCCTTGTCTGATTTGTCCTTTTTTGAAGGATTTTTAGTTGTCTAGAAATTTCCAGGTTTTGATTACTTTATTATAAATTAGATTTTATATTAGACATTACACTATACAGAACTGTATTTGTTAAAGATTTTTGGGCAAAAGAAGATAAAAATATCCACCATTTATTCATTTTAAATATTTTTAGAGAGAGATAAAGAGATGAAAGTATTGACTATTTTGCTTATTTACCAAATATTTGACAAATTTTAGGGATTTTTAGTGAAGCAAAGAAGTCAAAGTATTTTTTAATCTACTTATGTTAACAATTCTTAAAGGCATGAAGAGGTGAAATGAAGTACTTCAGAAGAAGAAAGAATAAATAAATAAATATCTGAAGAAATAAAAACTGACCAGTAATTACTTTAATCCATCAAGCATTAGATTAAAATTAACTGATGGACTATGTAATTTTAATCAACACTCTCTCCTTGTAGAAAGAGTACAGAAAGGACCTGGAGCAAGAAGTGAAGGGGCGGGGCTTATCTGGTGTTGGTCTTGAGGAGACACCTGAACTGCTGAGAGTTAAAAAAGCCAATCAGATACTGAACGAGGTAAAACACACACACACACACACACACGTTTCTAACAGGTGTAAGTGGTCTGATTTGAACTGCGGTCTAACTGTTCTATTTGTGCGTCCACAGAAGGAGTACCGGAAGGATTTGGAGAGGGAGATTGTGGGTAAAGGCATGGAGCTGAGTGCTGATGTCCTGGAGATACAAAGAGCCAAGAGAGCCTCAGAGATCCAGAGCCAGGTATCTGTCATTGAATTAAAAGAGAAACAGATGAAAGTGTCAGTTATTTCTTGGTCATTATAGCTGCATTGCAATAGAAAAGAACGTTACAGCATACAACCTACCGACAATGAGCTGTGTTTGTACGTGTGTTGCAGAAGTCCTACAAGCAGACGGAGCAGCTCAGAGAAAACTCATACGGGACTGTTACCGACACTCCTGACCTGCTGCATGCCTCCTACCTGAAAGACGTCTACAGCCAGGTCTGTGTGTTAAAAAATACTTCCAATGAAACAAAAGCCACTGTATTTCCTCCTCTTTCTCTCTCTTTGTAGAAGAAATATAAAGACGAGGCGGAGCGACTGAAAGGGCGCTACAGTCTGGTTTCAGAAACCCCAGAGATGGAGAGAGTCAAAGCCAACCAGAGACACATCAGCTCGGTGAGTACTTTGTGTTTTCCACGTTTTTAATTTTATTTATTATTATTATTATTATTATTTTCAGTTTAGTTTTGATTGTTTAAAAGTGTTTAAGTTTTAGTTTTGGTATTGTAATATGGGTGGTGCCTGAATGTTCAGAACAATAATACAATCAAACACTTGTCACACAGTCATGTAGATATTCTAGTTTCAATAAACAAAACAACTAAAGGTATTTCCTGTAATTTTGTAAATGCACAGTACTACTTTTTTTTTTTACTCTATTTTTTTTATTACAGTTTACTACAATGTTTTTTTCTCACTTGATTTTAGATTTTAGTTTTCCATAATAACTTTGGTGAGCACACATTTTTCCTTAAAAATAAAAGTCTTGCACTTATTATGCAGCTTGTGTCATAACCAGGAGCGCGAAAAACAGCACAGGCCTGTCAGTTTTTCATTTGCTTCCAGTACAAATATTTAGATCACAAACTACAGGTTTTGGACACTTGCTATAGAAATACAGTCAATCAATAAAAACAGCAAAGTTCCTGTCAGATCTTAGCTCCTCTTACACTACCACCATGATCAGGAGACACACCTGTACAGACAGCTGTTGTATTTTATGTCGGCCATTAGTTGCAGGGTCACTGTAGTCAGTGATCTAAGGAAGTAACATTTTGAAAACTTAAATCTAATCAAGTCTTCTTAACACAGTGTCCATGAAGCAGTTCTTTGTCGCCCTCTAGCTGCGGTACAGCTGGGACTCGAAGCTGATGAGAGGCCTGATGTCGTCAGTCACAGAGACGCCAGAGATCGTCCTCGCCAGAGAGAACGCCAAGAAGATCAGTGATGTACGTTTACACTAGTTTACACTGGGCTTCAGAAAAAAGGTTCTGGGTCTTTTTTTATTACTATTAAATTTATAGTAATGAAGTGGAGTTAAAAAAAATTTTTAAATTACTCAAAAAAGAAAACAAAGTTTGGCTGTAATAAGCGTGTTTTCATATCTAAATATGACACCTGAAGAGATAATCATCACAAGCAATTTAATTCAACTTGTTGAAAACTCTTACAAGCTTACCGGTTTTTTTTTCTTCATAATGTCCTCAAAATTCAGAACCTTTGAATATGTAAATTTTCAAATTTTAACTGCTCAAAACAAGATCTACATCTTAAAGTCCGTTCTCATTGCATGTGTACTGAAGGGCTTAAGTGTTTGTCACACTTCAAGTTTCTTAATAAACTGTGATTGGCTCTTAAAATGTTTGTAATATCATGGATCCCTTTTCTAAAATGAATTTTAAGCTCCCTCCTTGGCTAAGCAATGTATAAACAGCGTTCTGGTGTCAAAGTCAGCTCAGTCTGAGAACACTGAAGTGAAATATGTTTTTGAGTGGAAGGGGAGTTTAAGTAACCGGTACTAACAAGCAGCCTGCCTTTAAAGCAGCAGATGATTCACCTCCAGCTCTGTTCAGGTCCAGTACAGGGAGGTGGTGGGTCGTGGCACCGCCGTCATGGACACACCGGAGATGGAGCGAGTCCGACGTAACCAGCAGAACATCAGCTCAGTGAGTGCACAGACACTGGTCTTAAAAGCAGAGCAGGGTAATAGTCAGAGAGTCTGTGAGATTTGGTCACGTTGTGCGGGTGAGGGGCGTGAGGACAGAGTGTTGTTTTGGGAGGGAAGTGGGAGAGCAGGAAGCCAGAGTGTGAGTGAGTAAGCTAATAAAGCAGCCATTAGTCGACTGTGCAGAACAATCATATATTCAGAGGAGGGTGTCTCTCTCTCTCACACACAGACACACACACACACTAAAATCTGCTCTGCTGTCAAGGCAACCCAGTCAGGATGATATCAGCAGCTTTTCCTCTACTTGATCTCAAATGATTTCATGGCAGTTACTTCAAATGTTTTACACTGCTGCTAATAAAAGTATTTCAGGCAGGATCACTGCAGTCAAAAGAAGACTGATACTTCCGTCTGCAGTAATTCATAACTGGTAGTATGGCTCTGTTCTGGGAGAGCAGCAACACGTCCTCAGTGCAGTACAGAGCAGGCACTCATGACAACACATACAACACTGCCTGAAACAGACACAGCATGTAGAGAGGACGTGGGTTGCAAAGCAACTTGCATATGTTCATCAATGGCAAACAGTCTAAAGCAGCTTAAATAGTGCGACCAGCTAAAATCTCAATCAAATGTGGTATTTAAAAAAGGAAACAAGGTGTATGTGGATTTTCTTTAATGGCTTCATGTGATTGGGATATCTACAAAACTTTCACATTTTGAACCAAATTTGACCTGATTTCATGGCTTTGGAGCATTTAGACATCTGTTACACCTCAAATCAACAAAAAATTACTCAGTGGGTAAATGTGAATTCAAGTCTTTATAAATTAGTTTGAAATGTGATCTTTTTTATTACAAAGGGACATATTTTTGAATTGAACTGATTTGTCAGGACATGTAGTCTCATGCGTCTCAGCAAGAACTTATCACTATATGATCACGTAATCGGACTCCACAGCTTTCAACAAATTAAGATATTGTGTAGTATGATCTCAGCATTCAACCTGATATTTCCCGTCTGTCTTGCCACCAGGTCAAATACAAGCAGAGCGCAGTGAAGGCCACCAGCATCGGAGTGACTCCAGAGCTGGAGAGAGTCAAGCAAAACCAGGAGAACATCAGCGTGGCAAGACACACACACACACACCCCTAACATAAACCTGAGTCAAGTCATTTCTATTTATATAAGACATTTAAAAACAAACCCGAGTCTAAAGCTAAACTGAACCCTCGACAGGTTGTTCCAAAGTTAGAACTGTCAAAAATGTCCTCGTCTTTGTGGATAAGATGGAGCTGGTGTGTTGGTGATTGATCAGAATCATTATTTGTTTACCCCCACCACATTCACATCCTCACTTCAAACTGCCTGGTGCAATCAGAGGTTTTTGATAGGACACACTCCAATCAGAGAACAGCTGATAACTGATTTACTTGAGCAGAAGTGTGGGTAGGTTCAAAGTGTGCATGGAGTGAGGTAGAGTGCTGATGGAGAGCCAGAGTCAGGAGGAAGAGGGGCCTTCCTCACAGTATTTTAACATCTTTAAACAAAGACCTACAAGTAAACACACACACATACGTTTTCCTCTAAAGTTAATATCATCTGTAGTGTTTGTGTGTTAAACAGGTGAAGTACCAGCGCGGGCTGCAGGAGGTGAGGGGGCGGAGCTGCAATGAGCTGGACACACCTGAGTACAGACGTGTCAGGAAGACACAGGACTCTGTCTCCATGGTAGCAATCTGGTTGACGTTGTTCCCAGCTGCGCAGTGGGAGGGGCTAACATGAGTGTTGTGGCACCACCTGTGGGACCGCAGCATGGATACTAACAAACACCCACAAGCTGACAACATGGAGGACAGAGCAGCACGTGTGTGTGTGTGTGTGTGTTTGGTCTAACTTATAAGAGATTTTCAAAAGTTTAACCTTCGAATGCGTGTCTGATGTCTGTTAAAGAATAAAGATTTAAAAACACTCCCTGTGTGTTTTATTTGCTCACTGACTAAATGCACCCTGACCTGCGAGTGTGTGTGTGTATGTTGTGCTGTCTAACAGTAGTGTGTGTTTAAACTGTGTGTTTCAGTCACTAATAGCGACTCCTCTGTGTTTGCCGGTCGTGCCTTTCAACAGGCAAAGTACCACGAGGACTTTGAGCGAGCACGCGGCCGAGGCTTCACGCCGGGGTTGGACGACCCCAGCATGGAGCGCTACCATAGAGCCAATCAGATGATGGGAGAGGCAGGCTACAACAAAGGCATGCACCACCAGGCGGCGGAGATGGACAGACGACCAGGAGGCATCATCGTAGGTCAGTGAAACAGCACTCTTAAGTGTGCATTTTAAGTATGTTGAATTGATAGTGTGTCCCTGGTGGTTATGTGTGGTATTGCACTCAGAAGGATTCATTTTACTTCCGTTGGCCAGCAGAGTCACGACGTGGTCAGAGGATATAACACCATTTGCTAAATAGAAACACAGCATTATCTGACATGTTGGAAGCTAATTCTTTATTTTTCTTGGAAAGCAATGCTTGTAAGTAGCAAAATAGGCAGAAACAAAACAGAAAATATTAAGAGAAAAACTGCTGTTATAGAGCACAGACAGTATGAAACATGGCTGTAGTCACTATGACATCACCCATTGGTTAGTGAGGTCTTTTTATGAATGTTTTCAGCAACAATGTGTTCAGTGTTTTGAACCTGGTGCGACGAGCGAGAGCTGGATCTGACTGTGAAACTGGCTAATGACTGATTGAGATTGAGAAGATGAGGAAACCAGGCTCATGTTAACTTCAGGGTTGGCCTACAAAAAACATCATTCCTCATCATTAACTTTTATCTACTCTCTCCTGTAGTTTGTCATGTGTTATTCATAGTGTTTCACAATAAAGTGTTGATCTGCTCAGGTGAAGAAGAAAATTAGAGAGAAATCAAGACATGGAACATTTTCTTTATTCATCAGCTTGAACATTGCTGGATTGTTTAAGTCCGTGTAAGCATAATTGGTGTTTTTGTCCAAAATGACTTTTCCTTCCTGTCTGAAGACCTGAAGGGGTGGAGGACGGACCCAGGCTCCATCTTTGACTTTGACCCTCTGGAGGACAACATTCAGTCCAAGAGCCTCCGCAGGATGTCTGGTAGTTCACCTGAGTCCTCTCCATCAACCTTTTAAATAACAAGCCTGCTGGTGGCTGATCCTCACAAAAAACCATGTATTCAGGTTATACTTTACAAGATGTAGTGTTTGCATACAACATATCTCATGACCCTGGTTTAAATTAATAATACAGTTTCACTTTCATTATGTTTTGACATTGTCACAAATGTTTAATAGCCTAATGTATAGAAGTTTAACCTTCGGTTCGCACTCCTTCATTGATCAAGTTGAAATTTCTGCTTTTTTGTTAAATTATCCTTACATTGTCTTAAAGCTACATTTTGTAAATCCTTTTGTTTGTAAAGAGTTAAAAACCTTCCAAAATGTACTAAAACTATCAACAGAATGTGAGGAAACAACACCTATGACTTTATGTCCAAGATATCTCTGTATTGTGTTGTAGAGATATCAACTGAAGCTGAAATAAGGCCAGGCTGTACTCTTGTGTAATACTATTCTGAACCTCAAGATGGGGCAGCAAGTCTGTGTAGCATTCAGTCTGCCATGAGTCCAACACGAGACATACCAAAATTAACCAAGCTAGTGTTGACTCAACATTTGTCCAGAATTCATGTTACAATCATACGTAGTCTAGTCATAGTCGAGAAGAGCTCGAGCTGAAGGCAACTGGACTTCTTTTTAGGTTCCTGAAGAAGTTTCATCTCTCATCTGAAAGACTTTTTCAGTTCTCCTTTCGGATGAGATTCGGTGAAACTTCTTCAAGAACCTAAAAAGAAATCTAGTTGCCTTCATCTCAAGCACTTAACTTTCACCATAAGGTGTTTTTTTTTTTAATTTATTTTGAAGAGTTTTTACAAAAAGTACCTTTAAAAATAAGTCTGGTAGTCTGGTGGTTTTGTTTCAACTCTCAGTTAATCCTACTAACCAAACTCCTGAGTGTTTCCTAAGCTTCATGCTGCATGTTATTTGTCGTTGCCATATTGTCAACTAACTAAAACAAAACCCAACTAACAACAAAAGCGAAGTGTTAAAAACAGTTTAGTAAAGTAAAATAAAAACAAATACTAAACTTTTGAAAAAGAACTAATTAAAACAATGCTGTGCATGCTTAAAACTGAGATGAAATAATGTCATTTTGGTCGAATTTGTCAACACAGCAAGCATAAGGGAGCTTTTTTGTATGTATCTTTTGTAACTAGAATGCACACATAACAAAGTGACGTCATTGTACAGTAATGCCTTCTCTGAAACTCTTAAATTTCACCCCTGACAAATCCCACCCATATTATAATAATAAAAAACTAAACCTAACAGCGAAACTAATAAAACTGAACTGAAATAAGCAAACCCACTTTGGAAACTAACTGCATCTAAACTGAATTAAAACTAAAAATAAACAAAAATGAAAGCTAAACAAAAAAAAGAACTATAATGTTAATAAATTCAGTCTGTGTGTTCTCATTAGAAATATTTCTTGTTTCTCTTTTCTGTTATGATTATTTCTGTCCTGTGCTGCCCCCTGCTGGCGGCTGACTGCTAGAGCGAGCTGACCTCAGGCTGAGCAGGCAGCAGTCCCAGCAGTCTCTCACCCACAGCCAGGCTCAGTCCGTCAGCTCGCTGACCTCTGACCTCTGGGACCGCAGCAGCACAGAAACTCATGGTATCTTTACTCCTCACTTATGTTTCCTCCTCACAGCGGGGTGAACGCATGGACGGACACATGTTGTACTTGTAATGTTTCATGTCTCTAATCCACAGATAAAACTGACTAACTCACCGTCTCCTTACAGGTTTGTGCATGAAGGTCACTGTGGCTTTTTATCTTTAACAGTTCACAGAGAGTTTCCCTAAAAGTCACAGCAAAGGAAAGTTAATCTTTTCCATAAAGCAGATGCAGGAAAGACTTTTCAGTCTGACTTATTCTCCCTCACTCTCTGTGTTTGTGTCTCCCGCTCAGCTCCTGTCCTCCCTGGGGCGTACCATCAGGGCGTCCAGATGCAGCAGCAGCAGTATCATGGCTACATGCATCAGACCAGCATGTCATCTGTCAGATCTGTCACCTCTCCACCACACTCAGGCACCATGGTACGTTCTTATGCAACGTGAAAGTCTTTTTTTGCCTGAATTTAGAGAACTTTTTATAAGAATTTTTTTTTAATAAGGATCCCATTGTAATTACACAGTGGTGTCACTATAAATTAGGAACTATCAAACACTGAGCCATTAGCGTGTGGTGGCATTGGTGGTGATTTCGACCACATTTATGTGTACAATTGAGGCAACAGTCATGGAAAAATGTTTTTGAGCATTTAAAAATCAGACAAAGAGAGCTCTAAATGATAAAAGATTTAAAGTGCATGTACTGACTGATAATGTCGGGCTACCATATGGATTTGTTGGAGTAATGAGACAGACAGTGGACCTCTTATGTCCTGTTTTTATTCATTTTTATTCATTCAGTGTTTAAACATTAAAAACGTGTAAATGAATGAATAAAAAAGGTCTTACCTGCTATGAAATCTTCAAAGTAGGTTTCTGCGTCCAGTGTTAAGCAAATTCTTGCACACAGAATTTGCATTCCACTTTGCTAGGGATCTCTACAATAGTTCAAATGCAGTCACCCAAAGTTTTTCTCCACCTCAGATTTCAGCTCCACTACCACCACATGTCATCACGCCCTGCTAACATATAGAAATGAATTTGATTGGGTCACAATCTGAAAGTGTAACTCCAAACCGTGTATCTTTTTCTTTGTCATTCGCAGCGTGTTTACCGGGCGCTGTATGACTACGCCGCTCAGGACCACGACGAGGTCTCATTCAGGGACGGCGATGTCATCATCAACGCTCAGCCCATCGACGAGGGCTGGATGTACGGCACCGTGCAGAGAACCGGCAAGTCCGGCATGCTGCCGGCAAACTACGTGGAGTGTTGCAACTAAAGCAGAGAGGAAGCAGAGTGAGAGTGCGAGTGGAGAAGAGGAAGTGAGACAGGGCTGAAATTCACAGAGTTAAATCCACCCTCAGTGTTACAAAAGCGAAGAGTGGTGATGTTCTTTGCATTTCAGGGCTCATTTACATTTTCAGCATTATGGAAAACGGGGCAAAACATAGATGCCAGATTTTTCAAGCCGTTCTGGTCGATTTTAAAAACAGAAAATTATACAAAATATGAAAACTTTAATAGGTCATAATTAGACCTGAAGCATCACAAAGCTGGAACTTTTTTTTTTAGAATAAACACAGCAGATTAAAAACCAATCAGAAATGAGAAAACAAAGAGCAGTTTCTACACTTCTAGGTGAAGGAAATGGACGAGAATGCAGTGCAGCGGGGCAGGGTGAGGTATGATTAAAGAAGTCTGTGTGGAGTCACGCTTGCAGAGTCTCTAAAAATATAGCTGATAGCTTTGGGACACGCTTGCATCTCGCTGATGGAAACAGAAACTTGTAATCAGCATCTCCAGTGGTCAGATCCTGCTGTCAGATGGAAGTATTCAGACCATGTCCATCACTTATTGGAAAAAGCACCTATTGCACTTCGGTTTCATTCAGGCCTTTTCAACAATACTTCTTCTTCTTCTTTAATATCAGCATTTATAAAATCCAAGAATAAAAAATAAAAAAAGCACTTTCCAGAAATATGTAAAAAGTCATGTACAAAAATGTTTCCATCAGTTTCCAAGAAAGCTGTTTCACTTTTGTTTGTGATTGAAATAATTATGTGGAACTCATATCTGTAAAGTACTGGAGTTTGCACTATATCAGACAGAAAACAGCTGCACAGGTACAGACTCAGTGTTAGAGGGCACCGAAACCTCGAGACAAGACCAGGGTCTCGAGGCTAGCCGGTTTGAAACTGTGTTAATGTGGCAACAACAGAGCGAAAGTGTGTAGAGAGAGGGTTTTGGGACCGAACTGGAATTGGACCACAAACAGGTTTGTGTGTCTTCGTTAGGCATTTTTAAAAATGTAAGCGGTAACAGTTTAAGAATAAAGTGGACCAGGCTGTTTGTGTGTAAGTAGATTGGAGCCCAAAAATGAAAACATTTAATTTGTAATTTCAAACTAAGTGCTGGAATGCACTGAACATCACGAGCTGGTGTTATCAGGTAATAATCGATCTTTTTTTTTTTTTGTTTGTTTAAAGATGAGAGGTGGATAAAGAGAGAAAACAGGTAGAGGGATAAATCTAGCATGCTGTCATGTTTTATGAGAATATAGAAGTAGAGAAGGGAATGATAGAAGAAGGATGCATGAAGAAAGGCGGTGAGAGAGATTAGAAACAACTTTAACTGTCTAATCACCTGTGACAAACTAAAAGATGAAATGAAAAAGGAATGAGAGTATTTTTTTCAGAAATTCATGAACAATATTAATCTAATTTATAGTGATGTGAAATAGCACTTCTGTATTTCTATTACTGCCAACAACACCCGGGAAAAGACCTAAAACAACAAACGGTGAATCTGTAAATAAGAACTGTTACACATATCATACTGTACACCATCCTCCTGCCACAAAAACTCACTGGGGCTCCAAATGTGGATCAATCCACAACAAATTCACTATATCCTCCTGAAGCAAGCCAGGCTACATCCACAAAATAAATCTAACAAAACTGGAGATTTATAAATATTTATTTCAAGCAAACGTGTGAAAAGCCTGATCAGATCATTTCCAAAAATCATAGACTCAGTTAACATCTTAGCTGGAAGTGAGAATATAAGTCACTGCAGTGCAGATGATCACACCAAATGTTTGCAGGCACTGCAGTCAGTTTACACGTGGATGTACACACTGGAAATGAGAGGGTCCTTCCATATAAAATCAGCCAAATCTGAAAAAAGATCCCACCTGACCCCATCAGAATCAGCTGACTTTTCTTTTTTTTTTTTTTTTTTTTTCAAGTGCA
>VUQI01008714.1:5591-15920 GCA_015106735.1 Paratilapia polleni | reverse complement strand
ATCCCACCTGACCCCATCAGAATCAGCTGACTTTTCTTTTTTTTTTTTTTTTATGTACAAATGCAGCCTTTTTACTGCTATGGAAATTTTCTGAGTTACAGACTCTCAAAGTCCACAGATTGCACTTTTTATTTGCCTTATTTTTTCCATTATTTTTAAGACCTCAAAATTTCATACAGGAATTAAAAAAAAACAAAACAAAAAACCAAAGCTGGTTAGTACACCCCCACAGGATGAACTCTCAGATGGTTTTGTCCATCAGCCAAAATAAATAAAGAGGTGTCCTGTTTTAGCATAATTATTAAGGCGCATTGAACAATACAATTGTTGTAAAATTGTTTGCAGCCAACAGAAAAAAATCAAGGAATGAGGTTATGTCTAAGAGTGTATATGTATTACAGATGTTCATCAGGGAAAGACAAAGACTTTAGATGCTATTAAAAACCTCAGACCCTCCTACTATCCACACATTGAGGGTCAAAGGATCTTCCAGGAATGGTGACACTGTTTTCTAGGGAATTGATTGGTCAGTGTGTTGCTGATTTCATAGCTGTTGATCTCAAATCTAGAACATAACCTGCTGCAGAGCAGGTTAGGTCTAAAACATAAGTTACCATGGTGATATACCCCGGTAAGTAGTGAAACACCTTTGTGATACTGAAAATTCAGCATTAAACCTGAAGTTATGTAGATAAGCCCCAAATCCTGCCTTGTAGGTTGACACACTGATGTTTTTTTTGTTCTTTTCATGGGAGTTGTTGACAATAAGGAAACTACAGATTATCACCAGCCTTTCATTTGAAGGGATGTAGAAAGAAAGGAAGGGGAGCAGGAAAGGAAAAATATTTAGATCTGTCTTCTGCCTAGAGGTGAGCTCAAGAATGAAGAGGACAGAGGAATAAATTCAAGATGACAAGTAGGAAAACTGAATTTTTTTTCTTAGCAGTGATGCAACCAAAGGAGGAGGTGAGGACAGATGAATAGGAACAAGGTTTAGCGATCTCTGAAGTTTAATCATTTATTTATCCTGAGTTTTAATTCATGTTCAGGTGAGTGTAGTTTAGTTTTTGACTTCTGGTGTACAGTAATCTGCCGAACGACAGACAGATCTTCAGTTTTAAACAGCAACACTAACCTCTGTGTTTGTAAAGGACTTAACTAACACACTGTGTCTTTCTGTTTCGCGTATCAGTTTTTTTCACGTGCTGTCCGGATAATTTAACCGTCATCTCTGCACACAGTAACAGTTTACATTTACTGAAATCTGAACAGACTGTGCGAGTACGTCAGGACTAGAGATTTCTGTACGTCACAGACTATTTTGATACACGGGCTCCTGTCTATGTTTGGGAAAGATATATTTTACTCTTGTATGTATCCAGTAAGTCGTGTTTTTAGGGTTTCTTGTCTTGCTGTGTGGATTGCATCCCAGTCATGTACTGATTAAATCTTCACTCTGCCATGATTTGTCATTCTAGCTGGAAAGCAATTTGTATTTTGTATGTTTTATTTCATAAAAATAGATGCAATAGAATATAATTTACTGAATATCCATGTGTTGATTTTTGAAGAGACACTTTTTTTTTTTTTGGTTCATGCGTTGATGATTTTTGGCTTCTAATGTCACTATTTTTTCTTATTTACTCTGTACATCACCACAGATTATACTAAATTTATTTACATATTATTTGAAATTATATATCATTCAGTCTGTTATGTTATTTTGCCATATGATAATTGCAGTGTGTTCCATATGAGAGAAATAAAAAACAAATGAGCGATCAACAGAAAAGTTCTTCTCATTCAGAAATCTGACTCAGATCCTGTTTATGTGTTACAAGGAACCCATCCATACATCGACCCAGTCTCTGCAAGTAAGACAACATTTACAGATGCCAGTAGTGGATATTTATCTGTTGTGTCACATCACTTTATTACTGGTCAAAAATTTTAAAACTGTACGATGACAAGCTTAAAGATTTTAAAATAGGTCAGGTGTGTTTCATAAAGATTTCCTTGTTTCTCTGGAACAAAGTGGGAATAAATAAGAAGAAAAACAAAACGGAAAGACTGAAGAACATCAGCTCCTGGTATCAGCCAAATTGTTACTTTAACTATGTGGACAGCATGGTGACCCAGTGGTTAGCCCTGTTGCCTCACAGTAAGAGGGTCCTGGGTTCTAACCCAGGTATGGACCTTCTGTGTGGAGTTTACACAGGTTTTCTCCAGAAGCTCTTGCCATTGAAACACATGAGAGGTTAATGCCAGGACACTCAAAAGAGAGTCTTAATGTCAGGAGTTTCACTTCTGGTTAAAGAAAAGGCAAAGGTTTAATTATTAAATTCATTGTGTAGTTATTGATAGTTGCGATTCAGTATAATACATATTCATGAAAACCCTTTTCTTTCTTACTTTCTACAGATACATGGAAATAGGGCAAAAAATATTATAGTAATACCTTGATTACTAAAGCCTCTGAAAATATTCATTAACATTGAGGATACACTATTTTGTATCGTCCACAAACACATGCACTGTAGACATTAATTGTTAAAGCATCATTAAAAAAAATAAAATAAAAAAAACTCCCAGTTGATTTATATCTACAGGAGGCCGTGCCTTTATTCCCTCTTTAAATAAAATGTGATATATCATGAAGAAAGGCCATTCTTTCAGCAGTCGTTAAATAAAGTTCGTTTTTATTCTGTTTTCTCAGCAGTGTGCTCTTCCGGTGTTGTGCCCACATTTGTTTCCCCGTCCATTCTTGCTTCCTCTTTACTCAACTCGAGCAGAAACATGTCCCTAACTCGGGACAGCCGTCTTCTGTGATGATTAAACTCAAACTAATCTCTGACCAACAATAACTCGCCATCTCCACCGCGCCTAACCATAACTAAACCAAACCGCGATCTAAAGGCGGAGGGGGCCAGACACCACAACACCTATTCCTCAGTAACTATCGCGCATGCGTCATAGTAACAGTAACGGAAGCGGCACAGCGGCGCTCACACAGCCTGACTGTCCGACCGACACTGAATGAGAACGCACCGATTTCGACTTGAAAATGATGAAATTTCTACCCAAACTTCTGCTGCTGGTGTTGTTAGCCTTCCCGGTGACTCTCCTCATCGAAGGTAAGTCTGTGATGTCTAAAGCGAAGAAGAAATGCGCGGCGTTTTAGGAGAAAGTGAGGTGTTAGCAGCCGAGCTAACTAGCTGCTGTGAAAAAGGGGAAGGCCGCTCTCCATTAGGCATGTCCCAGTTGAAAGGAAGCTTCTATATAAAAATGAAGGGCTTCTTTGCAGATGTGGGGTGATTAGGGAACTAGCTCAGTACGGGTTCTCTTACCCGCGAATGCCGCGTGTTTAATGTAATTTAGCGTCAGCTATCTTCAATGCAAGCAGTTTAAACGCCTGCTTAGACTGACGTGTCCTTACTGTTAGCGGGGAAGCTAAGGTGCTCTTTTAGCGTGTTAACTGTCACTCAGCAGGTTTATTTCTTTTCTATGAAGCCGTAACATTTGAGTTGCCACATAATATCAACAGTAACCAACACAAACGTAGAAAAGTTGCTGTAAACTGAATAAAGTTACTTTTGTTGCTAGGCTAGCTCACTTAGCTTAACAACCCAGAGCTCGAGCAGAGGTATCGCTGACTGCTACTTTAAATGCCCACTTAATTAATGTAAGTAGATTATTAATAAGCCTTTTTAGCACACGGTATATAACAGCGTGGCTTGTTTACTTAATTGGTGTGTGCTTTGTGTGGCTGAACTGGCGTTTGTAGCTGATTTAGGTTATCTGATTGTATCCTGTTGGCTGTGACTGTAATCTGTGGGTTATTTGGGCTTTCACTCGATAAAACTGAGATGTTAGCTTCTTATTTCTTTTAAGTGTACCAACATCCTATGGGGAGACACTGTTGGAGCATTTGGACAGAATGACAGTAGAAAATGTGGATGAAAGTCCTCTTGGTACCATTAAAGTCATGCAGTTTATATTACTGCATGAGTGTATTGATATTTGCAATCATAAAGACTAACTGAAAGCATGTTATTGCATGGATGTTATATGAACAGTTAATGTGATTAAATTAAGTGTCACTTTTAATTATTCCCTAATCTCTGGCCACTTGTACTCGGTACAGGTATCTACAGACAGAGTTGTCGCAGTGTAGCAGCAGTGTCAACTAAATGATCTTACTAACTTGATGGTGTTATGGGATCAATTACATGAGTTAACCATTGGATAGCTGGGCAGCCTGGTGGTGCAGTGGTTATCACAGCGAGAAGGATCTGAGTCCTAGTTGGAGAAGTCCACAACCCAAGTACATGCATGTCAGGCTAACTGGTGATTCTAAAATGGCTTTAGGTGTGCCTGTCTCTCTGTGTTACACTGTCAACTGGAATGGGCTCCCCTAAATTGGATAAGCATTTTAAAAAATTAGTGGATGGGTGGATAGTTATGTAGCTGCACCCTAATTAAAAGGGTGTGACAGCACTGGGGAGCAAAGGTTAAAGGCACCCTCATGCAGATGAATACATGAAATTGATTGAGTCGCAGAACCAAATATTAAATGTTCAAAACTTATTGTATGCAAGTGCCATCCAACCATTTTCATAAGTGTTTATCCACTTCAGGGCGGGGTACAGCGGTGCAAGCCAAAAGTGACATCACAACTGGTGGCATGCGCCGCGCTTTGGTGTCGTTTCAGCTTGTCGTGAGCCTCTCAATTTTTGTAACATGAAGCACGCAGACGGCGTGGCTGGTTTGATTACACTAGTATACAATTGTGTTGGTTTTTACCACCATTTCAGTGATGCATCAATACCGGAGCTCAGAGGTTCCCAGATCACACAGAGGCAGATGCTGCAACAACTGGAAAAGATGAGATTTTCTTTGCTTCTTCTACTCCTATGCCAGTGCTGATGCAGTGGTTTCTTCTGAGTGGCAACACCCACCATTCAGGAGAAAAACTGCAGCAAGTCTGGTGTGCCTTCAAGCCCCAGTATAAACAGTAACGGGACTGTGGTAACATCACAGGTAGCATGTGACACAACCAATGTGGTGCCAATAAACTAGACTTACAGCCTGGACAGGTCACCAGTCCATCACAGGTCTAACACAGAGACAGACAACCATTGCCACTCACATGCACAGCTGCAGCCAGTTTAGAATCACTACTTCTAGCATGCATGTCTCTGGACTGTGGGAGGAAGCCGGAGGGAACCCACGCAGGCACAGGGAGAACATGCGAACTCCATACAGAAAGGCTCTGGCAAGCTGTTGGATTCACTTTTAGGCAATAGTGCTAACCACTGCATCGCCATGCTGCCCTTATGCAATTGGTAAAAGAATAATCCCTCAGCCTGCACAGCACTGTGCAGCTGCAGGTGTCATCAAATCACTGGATCAGCATGTGATATGCCCTGTAACACATATGATTCAATAAATTTGATGAAAAATTAATAATTTTTTCTACCATCTCAGAGGTTTTTATTTAACAGGTGACCTGGTGGTGTGTTTTAAATAACAGACTTTTGTAGCTGCTGCAGGGGTTTAAAGTCCAATACATGAAATGAAGATCAGTTTTTAATGTTTTCTCTCCATCAGGGCCAGTAGCGAGTGCCCAGGATTTGACTGAGGATGAGGAGGCCGAGGCTGTGGATGAAGACGTTGTGGATGATGTGACTGATGAGGATGATGAGGCAGAAGTGGAGGACGATGAGAATGCAGAATTGGTAAGGGATTAAATTGGCATTAGAAGTCTCTACAGGGTTTCTGGAGGCTCACAGATAATACAGAGCCCTTCCTCAGCACCCTAATCAGAGGGGGAAATGGCCTCATCCCACACGTCTGTTTGCTACCAGACCTTCCTTTGTGCTGTTTTCTCCTGCTCGGTTGTTGTTATTTATTTATTTTTTTACTTTGGAGAATCAATGCTAATAATCAGCAAGTAGTTATAACCCTTCAACTCAGACGCAAATCGTTGTGCTTATTAGCAACAGTCAGTAGACCTTAAGCTTGATGATCATTGCTGAGAGTGAGACGCCAAGCAAAAGCCAAGTATTTTATCAGATTTCCGATATTCTGCAGGCTTCTGCAGAGTAGTCATGGAAAATGAGAGCCATGCAGGGTTTCCTTTTGTTTCTGTCGGCAAAGAAGTTGTAGCATTATGTGTTTAAGTTAGCTTGGCTTACTACTTAGTTTTGCCTCACTTAGTTTGCCGTGTCCTGTCATGTGCCCATCGTGTGCTCGCATGTTGATTCTGAAACAATCCATTGTGCAGTCCTCATATTGATTAGTTCTTAGTCTTGCACATGATTAGACTTTTCAGTGAAGCTGAAGGCTTCTTAGACACTTTAATAGATTTTGAAATGTGGTTCAGTCTGTGTCCTGAGGTCAGTTTCAGCACGTATCCAATATAACATTTTTTTACCCCATTTGCTCCCTTGATCAGTACATCAGAGTTCTCCTGTAATTTCAAACACTACTTTTAATGTGAAAACAGGGCAATGTTCACTTCAGCTGGTTTGCTTCACATGTGAGCTCATCTGTAATTTATGAGTGTTGGTTAATTTGGGAGATTATCCTTGTTTTCTAATCTAGACAAATAAATGTACAGCCACGTTGAAAAGTGGACAAGTGCTGGGCTGAAGACAAATTGACGACTAAAGGAAAAGATCAATGGCTCACACACTGCACAGCTTCAGTTTTCCCTGTTTATTGCACCATAAAAAAATGTGAGCCTGCTCTTCATCCTGTTATCTAAACCTCTGTGTTCATCTAGACGGAAGAAAAAGAAGATGAAGAGGAGGAAGCTTTGGTAGGAGAGGTGAAGGCTTCCCCCAATGCTGACACCACCATCCTGTTCGTCAAGGGAGAAGGTAAATGTCAGTTTTTCCTCCCTCTTTTCTCATTTGGTGGTTTCTGCATTTTCCTGTGTGTAAAAACCCTGTTTGATCCATGTCATCCTGTCTCCAGACTTCCCAGCCAATAACATTGTCAAGTTCCTGCTCGGCTTCACCAACAAAGGGTCAGAAAACTTCATTGTGGAGTCTCTGGATGCTTCTTTCCGTTACCCACAGGTAGGAAAACTAGCTGTGGTGAACATTTAGGGCTGTAACTCCAGCTCTAGCTTGCAGACCATTTCTGCTCATCTTTCTCTAAATTTGTCCTGTCCGCCCCTTCCAGGATTATCAGTTCTACATCCAGAACTTTACCGCTCTCCAGCTTGGCACCGTGGTTCCTCCCAGCAGACAGGCCACCTTTGAATACTCCTTCATCCCCGCAGAGCCGATGGGTGGACGGCCATTTGGGCTTGTCATCAACCTCAACTACAAGGACAGCAGTGTAAGGACGATTGGATTAAACCAATATCAGTGTTACAGCGACTCAGATTCTGGGTGGAAAATTGGGACGATAAGTGGGAAAAGTAATTTGTATCTATTATTTTTCTCATCCTGCCTCATCCCATGATGTGGTGGGATGAGAAATCTTTGTGTTGGCACTTTCTCTTCATCTTACCTTCTTTTCTCTTTTTCCATCACCCCTTGCTTCCTTCTTTTCCTCCTTTGCTCTTTTCCTACCTACAGGGAAACGTTTTCCAGGATGCTGTGTTCAACCAGACCGTCACCATCACTGAGAAAGAGGACGGGCTTGATGGAGAGACGTAAGCACTTGTATTTTTTTAATTTTCATGCCTACTTTTCTTTATTGCTGCATTTGTCCTTAGACTCGCACTTATTCTTCTTCTGTTTTTCCCTGTCAGGATCTTCATGTACGTCTTCCTGTCAGGCCTCGGGCTGCTTGTCATTGTCGGCCTTCACCAGCTGCTGGAGTCCAGAAAGGTACGAATACTGCCAGATAAAAATCACGATGCTTTGAAGGAAAATTTTGAAATGATCAGTTTAGACAAAATGAACACTTGAATGGTTTTGTTATTGTTTTGTTATTTATTGAGAAGACGTACAAAAAATCAGGATCTGCATACAAAAAACAGACTTTTTAGAAAAAGCAGTAAAATCTAAGCCCTTATTTAAGACTATAAAGAATATTTAGTGGCCTGTGATTTATAAATCCAACTTCTTGTACTTCATCATGCTCTGTAAAAGTCAGATGTGATGGAAATGATTTTCCAACTGCACTAAAATGGCAGAAAATCCTGTTGGTGATGCAAAGTTTAAAGTGACCAAAGGCAAACAGTGAGAAAAGGCTGAATTTGCAATCAGCAGAATGAGTGAATTTACACACTAGACGTCTTTGTGTTTGGGTTTGCAGAGGAGGCGTCCAGCTCCAAAGGTAGAAATGGGAACTTCGAGCCACAACGACGTCGACCTGAGCTGGATCCCCCAGGAGACACTGAACCAGATCAGTACGTACTCTGCACACACAGCGTTCACACATCCTTTGACCTCATTAGCTCGTACACCAGCTGAACACTCAAACTTTCAGTGTCTTTTTGTTTCTTTTTCCTCACAGAATCAGCTGATTTGCATGTAGACAGGTGTATCTGTTGTAGGACTGATGTCCAAAAATTACATTTAATTATTATTTAAATAAAAAAAAAAAAAATCTGTTTTTGAGCACAAGACAGCAGTGCAGTGCAGTATAAATACTTTAGCAGGTACGTTTGTTTCAGTATTTTCATATCTTTTAAAACATCGACGTGTGTGTTGGGGATGTGTGCAGTTAGTCGATTAGACATTTTGGTTTGTCGTGGACTTCACGCTGTTTTTTTTTGGTTTTTTTTAATGCAAGTGGGTGGGTCTCTACGTGCATTTTGATGATATGTCTGCATAGGAGCAGGAATATTCCCAGATTGCACAGAGAGAGGCTGCTGCAGAAAACTTTGAAAAAACCTACATGATCGCTGCTACAAATGGTTACAGGGCTACGCTGACATCAGTCTGTGCAAGCAGTGATCAACATGTCAGCTATAACCATGGCAGGATTTGGGCAGTTATTTTGAAGCATGTATTTAAGTCAGCCTTTATTTCAGGCCAGCGGGACACAAAACCTGATTATATGAAATCACTAGTCAAATCTGATAAAAATGCTTAAAGTTTGACAATTTTACCCCAACATAAAGTTTTAAAATCTTTTTATTTATTTATTTATTTTATCCTCTGGAAGTTATACTTCTACCACAAACTTTACTGTTTGGGAATTCTCCCATCCATCCATTTTCTACCGCTTATCCGGGGCTGGGTCGCGGGGGCAGCAGCATAAGCAGAGAAGCCCAGACCTCCCTCTCCCCAGCCACCTCCTCCAGCTCATCCGAGGAAATACCGAGGCGTTCCCAGGCCAGCCAAGAGATGTAATCTCTCCAGCGTGTCCTGGGTCTACCCCGGGGCCTCCTCCCGGTAGGACGTGCCCGGAACACCTCAGCTGGCTCCTTTCGATGTGGAGGAGTAGCGGCTCTACTCTGAGCCCCTCTCGGATGACTGAACTCCTCACCCTATCTCTAAGGGAGAGGCCAGCCACCCTTTGGAGAAAGCTCATATCTGCCGCTTGTATCCGCGATCTCATTCTTTCAGTCACTACGCAGAGTAGTAGTAGTAGTAGTAGCGTAGGGACGTAAATCGACAGCTTTGCTTTTATGCTCGGCTCTCTCTTTTCCACGACAGACCGGTGCAGCATCCACATCACTGCAGATGCGGCCCCAGTCCATCTGTCAGTCAAACGGGGAATTCTCCCGTGAATTCAAATTCATTTTCATGACTCTGGTTTAGGGATGTGCACGAGTAGACGTTTAAACAATGCTACACTCACTAGTTGGTGCCTAAAGTCCTGCTCAGTTCAACAAGTTATTCATATTTTATTAATGTACAACAGCAGCTAAAAACGAGGTGGAAATTCAGACGGACGACAGCCGTGTGAACCAGTGCTGTTCTGTAGTACTATGGTGTAGAAAATAAACAGCTGTATATCGGCTGCTTCAGAGTAAACTGACACACAACCACTGGACCAGAGGGCCATTGTGTGTGTGCAGTGAGCCACACATGTCTGAGATATTTAAAGTCTGATTTGATTATTGAAGAATGTGATTACCGATTTCAAATAGCTCCTAAATACCCGCACACATTTGTACAGATGGTGTTAAATTTTTTTATTAGTTTGTACTCAGGTTAGACAGTTAGCTTTCTTTTAGATTAGTATAATAATCTGTTTTTTCTTATCCTGTTTAAACAACAAGTAAATTTGTCTCCAGGAACACCCCCACTCTGGTTACACCCCCACCTGTTGTCGCTGCTTCCCCCTAATTGTCTGCTAGAAACCCAGTTTTTCTTTCTGTGCAGCTCGTAAGACAGACAGATGTTGGTAGTGCCC